>JAAXYW010001580.1:0-20553 GCA_036851895.1 Orthonychiurus folsomi | reverse complement strand
TTCAAAGAGTGAGTACTACACAACACCTGACGTTTAATAGCGAGTTTGCAAATTTCCTAGCAACTGTTAAAATGCATTACAGGATTGTGGACCATCCCGAGTACGCCTATAAAATTCCGTATTGATGAGTTTGGGCCATTCCCACGTAAATGACAAGAATATCACGACGACGCGACGCGACGTCCCATCGTTAATTGGCACTCCGTGCAGTATTCAGAAAAAAATTCAAATTAATGAATAAAAGAACTGTTCAGTTTGTATTGATTCCCTAATATAATTTAATTAGTTAATTAGTCGCCTTGCTTTAAAAGTTAGCCCGTTGACACCAATGACCCACCGAAATTAAAGAATTTGTGAGGGTTTCCAAACCTTGATTTTGCTATTTGACCAAACCCTATTCTTCGTAACCTACATTTGCAGTATCCATCCCACACTCGCCTTCAAGATGCAGAAAGTGAAATTTGAAATAATATTCACTTTTTAATACTTTTCGCACTTGCCACTCCAATCCGTTGGAAATCATTTTTGTATTATTAATACCCTGAAGGAGATCCTGTTTGCTTGAGAAATGTGAAAGTGTGTGATTGTTGACAGCAAATATTTATTTTGCGTTTTTTAGAGCTTAGTTTTGTTACGCGGCAAAGGCTACTCCAAAATGGACCGCACCGAGCGCCTGACTACTTTTAAATCCGTCTTAATGAAATCCCCAAACTTACAGGCAGATTGTGGAAACACTACACATAAAGACGGCACATGTCCTTCAGAGTATTCATACGGATTGAGATTACCACTTTATTCACATCATGAAATGAACAAACAGTAGGGATGAGACTTGAATAATAAAGCATTTTAAATTCTTTTATTCATTTGAATCCTCATTCTGTGCACATACGTGCGTACGTACGTCGTACGTACACTACTACACTTTGGCCCAATTACCAATCCGTAAATTCTGGTCTCGTCGTCGTCTTCACTCCATATACAAAATGTTAGCGACAAGCGCGTATTTTTACAATAGAAGTGTGCGACACAACGATTAAAAAACAAATCATTCATTCAGGATCCACAATCCATTTACTGAAGGGGCCAGCGAAAAAACTACTCATACATTTTTCTTTACTTGACATGTGACACTGACAAAACAAACTGTAAAGGGAGATATATTACCGTGAAATCTTCTTTTGCTTGTTTGCTCCATTAATTTCACAAATGTGTTGTAAAATTTTAGCTCTTGGAATGTGCCAAAGTCAGGCTATGAACTGTTGTACATCATTAGTTTACAATAAAATTATGTAAAATTAACTTATGTCGGATAAGTGCGACTATTGAAAAGTACAATATTTTTATAGTAAAAGCAAGTAGTAGTAGAAGGTTTATTTGAAGTTTCTAGATTGATAGTTTGTCGTTACACAAATACATAAGTCTGATGGGGACGAATTTACGTTACAATTTCCCCCATACCCGGCAAAAACCCGAATTCTATTCTATTCTTCCTTCCCCTTTGTGTGTTTACCCTGCATTCCAATTCCAACCACAGAGTACTGTGTTCCCCTCCAAATCCCTTCAACCCTCAGTAGAATTTCCTGAAGACAGGTGGACATTTTTTTTCCTACACCTTTTATCATTTGAACGGAGTATTTTTTTCCGTAGTCGCCGACCAGCGAGCCTTGCCTTGCCTTGCCTGAGGATACTTTCTATATTTTTTTTAGCATACAATGTCCTATAATTATAATAACAGAGGGAAGATGCGGATGCCAGAGCCAGGCCAGCAGCCATACATACATTGTTGAGGCTGTAAGACAGGATTTAAGAATGTATTGAACTCTCGACAGAGACTGGGCTCAAAACTCTTTTACCTGTCGTGCATTCCAAACCACCACCCAAATCTTAAAGGTTTGCCTTACATCTTTACGTCATTTTCTTCCCCCTTCATCCCCCTCCTCACATTAACTATGACCTTAAAATGAATTTTACCTGCTCGTGCAAGCAACACACCTTTTCCTTCTTTCCTTTCTGCCTGCCTCCCCAGTAATTGAACTCTGAGGAGGAAATATAACCCAAGCACAACATAAGGTGAATAGTTTTTAAATAAAGTCATGCGATTAGGATTCCAAGTCTGAACTATAACTCTACATCCACTGGCCAAAATTTAATCCACGACTGACTTCCTTTGTTTGTGTGCAATTAAGGGAATAGCGGACGGATCCTAAGCCCCAGTGAAATTGTGTGCAAAATGCCTTGCTCTGCAGTCACATTAAGTTTAGGTACGATAGCAGCTGTTATAAGTGTTAGTTTACTAGCAATTAGTTTTAGTACGGACAATTGGATTCGCTATTGATATCAAGAATCGTCTCAAGTTGAAAGATGCATTGGATGCGGAGGGCATCAACTTGGAATCTAAAAATGCAGAGCTAATTTACTACACGAGGACGAAGGGGCTGTTCCGGATCTGTTTTCCGACAATGGGAGAAAGACCGAGTGGACGTAAGTTTATTACATTACATTTTATAAATGGGACATGATTTGCCAACGTTTAACCAATGACTGTATTGTAATTGCAGTTAAGTTGTACTTGTCCCCTGTGGAAACTTATTGTACGAATATTGACTACCTTATAACGGACGAGGATAATGTTTCAAGACAGGTTCAGCAATGACGAAGTTTCCAAATTGCGTAAGTTAATTTTCATTTAAACTAATTTATAGTTAAAGGTATACAAAAGTTAAACAATCATTGAAATGCTAATTGACATTTGCGTTTTAGACATGTCCCGCGGTATGGTTTCACTTTTTGGACTGTCATTTCTATTTATGTTCATTTCATTTTGGACTGGGATAATTGGATGCTGGAGAAGATCAAGCGGAAACATCACATCCACATCTATCCTCATTCTTCTTGCCTGTGAGTCATTTTGGTTTAATTTAGGAAGGATATTTTATTTGAATGTATTTTTAAATTAAAACAAATGATTTATTTAAATTCTGCATAGGCTTGTTCAGCGCAGGAGGAATGGGATTATTCCACGGTATTGAATACTACGAAAATGAAAAGTTGACCAATGGTGGGAATGATTACTACAAGGACTGGCCACAGGTGCGCAAGCCAACATTTTATATATTGTTCTTTCTTGTATACAAGAAAGGTATCGGGAAGCTAAAATTGATCACTTATAATTTATATTCTACAGTCTCTCAAAAATGCGACATCCATTTCTTATGACTGGAGTTACATAATTGCGTGGATCAGTGTTGGATTGAGCTTGACCTCAGCTGTACTCTTCTCTGTATCAGCAATTTGCCTCTCCCGACAGTCTAACCACAATTATAATCAACAACAATTACACTACATTATGCCGGGTAATTATAATTAAACATAATACATATTTACCACTTCATTTAGATAAGTAAAATCAATGCCGTTTCATTTTTTAAAGAATTAAGCAAATGTGGTCTAGAAATTAAATAGATACTCATCTTGGCCTATTCCTGGTTTGAATATGTTTGAAATTTAATAAAAAATTGTTTGTTATTCTATGCAGTTTATCCCTCGAAAGCAAATCAACCAGCACCCGGTGGGAATTACAATGCGGGAGGCCACTACATAAATGGGATCCCTTACAACTACGCAGCTCAGCCGATGAATGGAGGCTACAGTTATAATTATTAGAAAATATTTTATTAACGACATGACTAATAACTTATTTTTTTAATAATAAGATTGATATCTTGTACATATGTATGTAATGTAGTTGATGAGACTTGTAAATAGTATTAACACGTCCATAACAGATCCTTAATTTAATTGAATTCAAACTTTTCAAATTATTTTAGATGGTTAGGTTAGAACGCGTGAACTGCTTTACTTGTGGTTTGGATGACTGTATAGAAGTGAGTAAGAAGAGAATTACAAATTTAGCCAAATTTAACAAATTATTTATCACAATTACAACGAAATGTACAATTCTGAACAAACTGTGTGTTGACTTTGAGTGTACTACAGGAATGACTTCGTACAGTATGTAGAGATGGGATTTTTGACACAAACTGCGCCCAATGATATTTTATGAAAAGAATACGGTTACGGAGACTGTCGATTGAATGTTTAGATTAGGGTTTAGAATACATGTGTAGAAAATGAATTGAGTTTTTTAAATAAACAATTTGACATGAACAACACTCCTGTCCTGTAATTTACTCCGCCAAAATAAATTGAGCTTTAGTCATATTTTGAGCATACCCAAATTCAAGGTTAAATTCCTATCTGTTAGTTTGAAGGCTTAATATCCTATGATTCTGAGCATTCCCAGATTTAAGTCATTCTGTTTAAGATTTTGCAATGCTGTGGCTGTGTGGATTCAAACGCAATTTCCTATACAAGTATTACAGGCAGGTACCACAATAGCACGCCGTCAACAAACACATCCAAATGATTCATAATCCTCAAGTAATTCCACTACACACTTGACAATTTCCGCCGGCTTGTCCGGATCCTCTTTAATCCAACTGTTGAATAGACGAGTGAAATCCTCTTCAATTTTTCCTTCCGATTTACTTGTGTTATGGCCCTTGATTGCTCCCTTGCACGCATTCAACAAAATTCCATATAAAAACCCCAGTTTAGCTTTTTCTTTAAAATCTCCTATAAATGCCTAGATATAAATATGATTAAATTTTATTTCAATGTGTTAGATAATTTGCGGATCACCTCAAAATCCAATTCAAGTGAAATTCCAAATTTTTCCACAATTTCAGTGAGACTGTCAAAATAAAAGCTCAGTAATTCCCTCCACTGTTTTCGTACGTTTTGACGACAAGTTGAAAAAATGTAAAAGCTGATATCAACGTTCGGCGAAGTCACTCTAGAAATCTGATTTCGTTTACAAAAACTATTAAGTATTTTGAATGACTCGTATCTAATTTAATTTTACCTGTAAATCCACAAACATCAACCCTTTGTTTCCACCATCACTTCCGGGTAAAAACATAATGTTATTGTTCCAGCAGTCACCATGATTAATGACATCTATTAGGTTTGCAGCCCGTAATACATCTACATATGTGGACGCGAATTTCCCATCAAACTTTTGCAGCTTTGCAAATGCTTTCTGGCTTGCTTGATCGGGAGATTCCTGTACGGGATTCTCCAAAATAAGATGCTACGTTTAATTTTAAAAAATAAACAATTTACTTTTAACAATTCAAGGACTTCTGAGAATGGGGGGTCAAACATGATTTTAATCATGGCTTCAGCTCCCGGACTGAACATTGGCTCCTTTAGCGCGGGATACTTTTCGAGGAAAGCTGCCTTTCCACCCAATTCCTGAATTAACGCGTATGAGCTCCCATGTAATTTTGCTAGGTTGTGAAGAACTAACCTGAGACCATTAAACAATTTTATCATCTGACTTGGTAAGCAGTTGAATGGATGCACTTAACAATAAAACAAATAGTACTTTGCATCATCAATTCCATGCTGCTCCATTTTATCCAACATCCGGTATCCTTTACATTTAAGGTTTTCCATCCAAATGTTTGTAGCGTCGACGTCATACACAAATGGGAACAAATCTTGGATTTTTATATCTTCTCTCGTACTTCACATATAAAAATGAGAAAATTAAGGCTAGGCTTCAAAAACTTTGTAATAATCAGCTAACCCGAGTTTTTGGATGCAAAGACTTGACATGGCGTCCACAACAGATGTCAAAAACGCGCCTTCTTTTACGATTAGTCTTCCCATTACTGCATCCGTCCTTGGATTTGGATTCACTAGTTTTCGTTTCCAAAACAAGGATTTTGGGGGAACACTTTTGTCTTTGAAGGAAATTGTAACGTGTTCACAAATACTTGCCATGTGTTGCCCGATTAATGAATCAGGGGTGTGGGATGTAACTTTTGCTATTTCTTCTTGAATTCCATGTTTTAAGAGAATTTTAGAATACACGGATATATGGTCAACACTTGACATGATTTTTCTAGTTGTGTCACTGAAACTAGTGGAAATTAAAATGACAGTAACTTAGAATGAAGGAACACTCGAGGTTGACTCGGGAGGCTTAGAGTTAGAGTAAAGTTATTTACATATAAATGTAAATGTTTTTTATTACAAAGGATATATGTGCCATACACTACTAATTTTGGAGCATGAACATTTATTAGCGTCAATATTTGCTTTTTTGCGGCTAGTGAACAAATCAAGCAATTCATTCACCATACTGCCTAACCAGTTGGCATTGACACCTCAAATCGCAAACGATTTGCAAGTTTGCAGGCATTTGCCAAACTGACAAGAATCCGGATGACGCTTGCAGTCCAAAGGTTATGGTTAGCCGTATAACAAGAAATTGGAACCGAATTAATTCATTGCTGCTCAATTTTGTTTTCAGCATTGAATGAATGCGTTCGGTTTTCAAAATTCCCACTTGCAAATATTTTGCTATATAATTAGATTATTAAACTGGTTTATATTTTGTGCTCAGCAGGCGATATTTTTTTGCTTTCTTAAAGTTGTTTATAAATTGAGTAGCAAATCAGATTCCGAAGGATACTTATTTTTAAATTTTATTATTAGAAAACTTACAGGGGAAATTGTTTTTTTATTGAACAAAGATAACAGAGACTTATACTGTTTTTGAATACATAGTTGATTAATTCCGATTGAAGAATAAAAGCAGAAAATGTGCACATGGGCGATGAATTTGCTCTTGCCAGTTAAATTTATTGGTCCAACATTGTGGCTTCAGGTTCACGGGTGACAACAGCGTCGTTGTAATATCCCTTGATGATCAAAGTTCCGCTTCTGTCGGGCAGAAGCTTCTTCTCCAGGCGAAGCTCATTAGCAGCCAAAATCTCGGACAATGGAACTTCAGCAAATCCAATAAAATCGTGGGCATTGTAATCAGAGTCGAAAACCTCAATCTTGATTTGCTGCAATATTCACAAGAATTTGAAATATTAGTTAACTGCTATTATAATGTGACTTTATAAACAAAGAATCGCAAGTTTCATTTCACCTGATCCAATTCCGGGTGGACTTCAAAGGAAAATATTTGGGGCCAAGACCCTTGGTTTGCATCGTTGTTCGTGGAAGTCTCACCAACTTGTCGGTAAGGATTTGACTTGATTGATCTGGAGTAGTAAATAATAGCAAAGGCATCTGGTTTTGGGCGAATTGGATCCATGTCCGGAAGATCTCTGCATAAACATAAAAAAAAAAAAAAACTTTAGCAAACAAGTTTAAAAAATTAAGATTGTATTGTATAAATCAAGGTTGAAATTCACTTGTAGGCAAATGTAATGTCAATTCGTCTTTTTGCGTCAGATGCGAGTTCGTCTCCTCGCACTGAAGCAAGGGCGAGTACGCACAAAACGAAAAACTTCATGATTCCAAAATTCGTGCTGTAGACTAGATTAACGAATGCAAGATCAGGTTGTGAAACTGTGGTGGAGGTGCTCAACAAAATTTTGGCTTTTATTGCAATTTTTTAGTTGGATTGTCGCATTCAATCAGTGAAGTTTAGCTCTCATTCAGCATTCAAATCAAATCAATTTTGTGTCAATATTCACATCATTCAACTTCAGAAAAATATTTTCTTACTTTTTTAGTATCGATAGCCATTATGTGGAAATAAGACAATGGAAGTTTAGTCAGAGGGAGAGGCAAAGAGAAACATTCGCAAACTACGACAATGCGTTTATTGTTCTGATTTGACGGAGTAAAAAGTTTTGCCACGCAAGACGCAAATCACAGCAAAAGCCACTAACCTTACATCTAATAGATTTGGTTTGTCTTTTGTATTGCGTTCGGGATGGGTGTTTCTGCACATTTAGAGCATTATATGCAACCCGAAGTATAACTTTAAACTAAGATTTCTTCATGGCCCGCCACCTGCTACTCAAGCCATGTATCTGCGCGGAAATAGTGCAAGCGTTCTAAAACATGTTTACTTGCTAATGATAATTTTTTTTAGTAATGTCAACAACAATTAATATGATAGTTTTCTGCTCTTGTGTATTTTTTCCGCGGAACACATTCATCTAAATCCGTTCTATGCGTTATGTTGTAAAATTTGAACTAAATCAACCAACCCACTATAGGTCAAAGTTCAACACAACTGTTCATGTTTTGGTTACAATTTTATTTCCATTTAGATCGGCGTCAGAATACTTTTTGAGAAGTCGTGGAATTATTCAATCTTCCAATTAAACTGTTCTGGAAACTACAATCCTAAATCCTAATCCTAATGCATTAACTTACTTAACGGGTCGCCAGTACTTCCAGCGCTTTTCCTATATCTTCATGACTCATCGAA
The DNA here is from genome assembly GCA_036851895.1 of Orthonychiurus folsomi. Lineage (NCBI taxonomy): Eukaryota > Metazoa > Arthropoda > Collembola > Poduromorpha > Onychiuridae > Orthonychiurus > Orthonychiurus folsomi. Next base: position 12,242 of record JAAXYW010001580.1, on the reverse strand, counting down.
CGATTGTCACCAATTACTATTACTGCTATCATACAGAGCTTGTCAATAACGGTGCATGAGACTGATGCAACTGGATGGTCAGTTTGCTTAATTCGCATGGTCATTATCATCTCGAGTAGCTTCAAAAACGGAATTTGGTTAGTGTATTTATAATACACATTATCTCCATAAACAAATTCAAGGTTTGCTTGCAGAGCTGCAGTTGACAAGGGCTGCTACTGAATGATAAGCTAAGTTGATAAAAAATGGATTAATCTCAACTTTCCTTTCCTATCCCAACAAATTGCTAAGTGAAAATAAAAGGTACATTATAATATCTTGCTATGAAAAGTAAAGAACAAATTGAGAAGCAAATTAAGTTGAATTTTCTTTGAGACAGTTTGACTCCTTTTAATATTTTTAACATTTTGGATATGAGAAAAGTGAAGCATTGAGAATAGCATTGCACTGCCTGCCTGCATTGGACCTTGCGTGTGGGCAAACCGGGCCGGGGACTACAAATTTGAGCGTATCGCTTACCTACGTTTCCAATTCGTTTTGTTAGTACATTTTCAGTGCTTTGATTTCTGTGTTTTGGAGAGTTTTTTGACTGTGACATTTGATGTATCCCAATCGCGGTAAGAGATTGAATCCTTCTTTTTCATTTGCATATCTGGCATTATGATTGAGTTGAGTTTTATGATGTCAAAATAATTGCACATCAATTGCAAACATAAGTGCAGCAAACGGCTGATGACTCATTGTCTTTTGTCCAGATTATGTTATGTTAGCGCCATGTCAGAATAACTGCCAAAAACTCTTGAAAAAATTGTTCATGCCTTTTAGGTTTTAAGTAAACCACTTGTTTCTTGCATATTAAATAGCCAGTAAGATAATTATGAATCAACGTTTTAAACTTGTTTTAACCCCAACAGGAGGAAGAGGAACAGGCAATTCTAGTAATGGAGCCAAACGTGGTGGAGCATTTCGGGGTCATCAAAGGCATAGAAATAGTGCTGGAAATAATCCTTGTCAGCCAAACACGGATACAAAGTCAACCATCGGTCACGGTCAAAAAAATGCTAAGCCCGCAGAAGGGGATGAAAAAGTCACTAGGTGAACTGCACAATAATGGAATACATGGTCTCTTGAATTATAGCTATAACGTCAAACGTTCTTATTCTTGGTTGGTCATGAGTAGGCGGCACCTCGGGTTCAAGAAGATCAACGAAATGTTGACGAATGATGATTACGATACGGACAAAGTCATAATGGCAATTCACCGGAATCTTAAGGAGTGGGAGAACCTTACAGAAGACAAAACTGGATCTTTGCTAAGCTATGATTTGTTTGTATTGATTGTTCACCTCGTGGGGGAGAAGATCTGCCTTGAGTCTGTTCTTAAAATCAGTCAATCGGAGATTGTGAGCCGGGTTTTTGGTGAAGGTTTTGAATGCAAGCTTAGAGACTTTAGTACCAAGCTAGGTCAGCTTACGCCCAACGGGACCTCAAGTAGACGAAAGTATGAACTAAGTTGTTTCTTGTTATAATATTAATGGATGGATTTTGGATTACTGTTCTTGTTTGTTTGAACAGCCCTGGTAATTCAATTGAAGTGGACCACTCTAGTGTCAGAATTCTTACAAATTTGCACGCTTTTTTCTCCTTCGTGGCGTTGAAACTTCCTAGTACTGCCATTGATCAAGCACATCCACTTGTGATATCCATTTTCGGAGGCTTATCCGTGTCCTGCCTAATTGTAAGCAGTTCTGATGTCAACACTACCGGTTTAGAAGGTCTTCGTGATAAATTCAAAGACTTGGAGGTGACAATTAGAGGCCTGATTAAAAAACACGAGGAAAAGCAAGATGACATTAGGCGTATTAATAAGCACGGGTTTACTCCAAGGGAAGAAGAATTGCTTCATGGAATGGAGCCACCCGAAAATTGTTCGAAAAAATTCTAACATTTTACTTTTGTGATATGTTTAAGCCTGTAATCTCACAATTTTATTAATGAATTCAAGTTCGCGAAATTGACATTATCCCTTCGATTGAGGAAATTATTTCAATGGAAGAACCATTCCTTCGAACAAATAAAAAGAGGGGGTCCTATACTGATGCTAATCACTATTTGGATGTTCAGTTTCGTCTTTTAAGGGAAGATTTTGTCAGACCACTCAAGCGTGGCATTCAAGACTACAGAAAGAATAGGTACGGTTGGCATAAAAATTATTAGGAAATGTTTAATTGTTTATGCAATTCTTGATTCAGTTTGTAATTAACAAAATTGTTTAGGCATGACTATTCGACTAAAAAGAAGAAAATGCCTTTCGGAAATGTACGAATATATCCAGATGTGAGAATAACAAGTGTTAAGTTGGTTCGGGATTCCTTGACTTACATCATCAAACTCCCCGATGATATATACAAGCGCGTCAAGTGGGGAAGATCTAAGCGTCTCCTTCCAGGATCTCTGCTTGTTTTTAGTTCCAACAATTTTAATAGCGCTTTCTTTTCTACTGTAGCCAGAAGAGACGAAAAAGAATTAAGTAAGGGCGAATTTGGTGTTTCCTGGGAGGGTGAAACTCCTGCATTAGATCGGGCGAATGAAAAATACCTAATGGTAGAATGTGAAGTTTATTTTGAAGCTTATAGGTTGGTGAACCTAATTTATTGAAATGAATGCCACTACAATATAATATGCATGATTTTTACTCCAGACACACACTGAGCATTTTGAAGGAACTTCAGTTGGAGACGTTTCCATTGGCAAAGTTCATTGTGGAAGGATCCTCAAACGTTGGTCCACCCAAATATTTGCAAAATACTCTCCATTTATTGGATCTTTTTGGGCAATCCATTTCACCACTAGTTGGACCATGGCCAACAGCAAGGGAATTAAATCTAGATGAGACACAATTTGAAGCTTTCCAGGCGGCCTTAACTAAGGAATTTGCTATCATTCAGGGCCCGCCCGGGACGGGCAAAACTTTTTTGGGTATAATACTTTACTGATTTCCTCAATGCTTGTTCAATGACATTTTAAACAAGATTTCTGTTTGGTTTAGGTTTGAAAATTAGCGAAGTGTTTCTTAATAATTTGGATATATGGTGGAAAGGCTCTGGACCCATTCTTGTTGTGTGCTATACTAACCATGCTTTGGATCAGTTCCTCGAGGGAATTTTGGAAGTTTTGAAAAGAGTGTTCCCTAAAGAAGATCCTGAAATGATTAGGGTTGGTGGAAGGAGTAAAACCCCCGCCTTGGATGAGTTTAGCTTGGTACGCAAGCGGAATGTTGCTAACAGGCTTCAGAAATTTAGTCAGGAGTATTGGTTCAGCAAAAATGACGCTAGCAGACAAGTCCGGGATTTGGAGTACAAGCGGGCAGTAGCTATGAGTCGAGTTGCTGGGCTCACAAATAGTGAAGGTAATTGCTGAATTATGTTATTAATTTTCAATTTGGGACTCATACCAGTTTAATTTTTATCTGCTGTATTATTTACTTGTAGGTATCGTTAATTTTAACTGCCTTGGCCATATATACAACAAATTGGAACATGATTTTTCCCGTGACATACTCCAAGTCGTGACAACTGTTGACTGGTTCGGACTCTTTGACCCTAGTTTGAGTAAAACGAACTTTTCTGCAGCAGACCTTATCAGGCATTGGTTCAAAGTGAGGGATGAAACGAGCTTCGAACTCAACACCGAACCCAAGAAGAGTAGCAGTGCTGTTTCCCAGTCCCCTCAGGACAGCTCAGACGATGAGGATTATGACTTGGAGGAATTGTTGGCTAATAGAATGCTTGATGTTGTACAAATGGAAGCTGAAAATTCATCCACCGTCATGGGGATGGGGAATAGTCTTGAATATTTGCCGGGGTCTTCGTTTGAGGATCTTAAATGCAAGTTAATGCAGAATCAAACAACTTTGGTTGAACTTGAACATGAGAGAAGTTTAACCGCGCCACAGAAGAACATCAAGAGGAAAGACTTGCATGATAAGAGCAATCAAATTCGAAATCGCATAGATTTTCTAACCTTGCTGTTTGAAATGTATCGCAAGGGTTCCCTGGAGTTGCCTGAAGTTGAATCACTTTTGAATCCTATCCCCGGAGCGTCTGCGGCTTCAGATTTCAAGAAGCTCAACATGGCGCAGAGGTGGGCAATTTACTTTGCCATCACGGAACGAGCAAGGATACTGGAAACAATTGAAGTGAAAAATGTGCAAGATATTTTAATTCAAGCTCAAAAGAAGTTTCAAGAGGTGCTCCGTCAGGGTGATGGACAATTACTCAGGAACACAAAAATTGTCGGAATGACGACAACGGGAGCTGGGAAATATCACGACCTTGTGAAAATGATGAAATCAAAAATTGGTAAGCTGATGTGAATTTTAGCTCTCTGTCGTCTCTAAGTAATCCCAAATGAGTGCAACCAACTAAACATGTATGCTCTTTGTAGTAATTGTTGAGGAAGCAGCGGAAGTCCTGGAGTCTCATATAGTTACTTGTATTTCACAATATTGTGAACACCTTATTTTGATTGGTAAGATTTTAAATATAGAAGCGTACTAAGCAATAGACTGGTAAATGTGGTAACCCTACATTTGCTTGGAGCTAATTTTACTTTACTACGCTCTATTGTTGCACAAATCTGAAGGAAAGTAGTATATCCACTTTATTGAAACTTGCAATTCTATTATTACACTAGGTGATCATCAGCAGCTTCGCCCAAGTACCACAGTTTATGAATTGTCGACCCATTATAATTTGGACATGTCCCTGTTTGAGAGAATGTTAAACAACAATTTGAGTTGTTACAAACTCAAGGTAAGGCTTCTAATTGCTAAACGACTTTAGTTTATTTTAAAAAGGATGTAGTTCATTACACTAGAATTCAATCTTTTTTTGTTTTTAGGTTCAACACCGAATGCGCCCGGAGATCTGTGACTTAATTGTTGGGACTATCTACGATGAATTGGAGGACCATCCCCACGTACGCACGTATCCGGAAGTGCTTGGAACCGAAAAGAGCTTATTTTTTATTTCGCACAAAGAGCTTGAGAAATCGGTAAGTAGCAATTCTGGACTAGATAATTAAGTAATAGCAAAAAATACCGGTTATCGGAAATATTTTTGGAATCAATGTTAATATTTAATTGAAGACACACGCTCAAACATATTTACTGATTTCTAATGATTGATACTTATGCATTTCAAGCTGGAAGGAACTCGTACATTCTTTTACATTTTAGAATACGAAGCTAATTAGACGTGTTCTTTTATATCTAGGACGGTGATTCGATGAGCAAGTCAAATGCGCATGAAGCGAAGTTTCTTGCCAATTTCTGCCGATACTTAGTTCAGCAAGGATACTCAACAGACAGGATAACGATTTTGACTACTTACACTGGTCAGATGTTCTTGTTGAAGCAGGAACTTCGTGAATTTCAGACTTGCCAAGGAGTCCGTGTCACTGTTGTTGACAATTTTCAAGGGGAAGAGAATGATATCATTTTGCTTTCACTTGTTAGAAGCAACGAAGGGAATCAAATAGGATTTCTAAAGACGGACAATCGGATATGCGTTGCCATTTCACGTGCAAAGTAAGTAACCATCGTAATTATTATTTGTATCATTGACTGCGGATCGGTCAAAAGCAGCGTTTTAAACTGAATTGGTGCACTGGTTGGGTTTGGTTAATTTTTCCGGCATTAGTGCGGGGATTGCCACTCCCTGCATCCTCGCTCACACGCTTTTTTGAAGGGAAAATGAAGCTGAAGTTAAAAATGCCTGAAAATATCTAATTGAACACCACAAGAGCTTTCAAAAATTGTGAAGTAAACCTCAAACACCGCAAGGTGTAATATCGTTAAAGATGCTTATTGTGTAGTGTATTGCTAAAAACAACCCAGTAATAATTTGTGTTGTTAGACACAATCTTAAAAGATATCCAATAACATTTCTTTGTGGTGAATCAACTCTGAAAATAACTGGTGGGTTTGTTAGTACATATTTCGGAGTATTTTGAAAGCTCTTGAGGGCGGCCAAATTGTATGGTACTGGATATTCACTTAACCAGCCCCGAGATTCATCGACAAATTTCAGATCGGATCACTGACAGCCAAATTTATTAATCTCTTTCAGGCACGGACTATTCATTAGCGGAAACATGGATTTGCTTGCTTCAAAAAGTAAAACTTGGAAGAAAATCAAAGAGAAGCTGGATGCTAGAGAGGAATGTGGAAAAAAATTGGAACTCAAGTGTCAAATTCATGGAATATTAACAGCAGTTGAAAATCATATGGACTTTAAGAAAGTTCCTGAAGGAGGGTGCAATCGAATGTGTGATACGCGGTTAGGATGCGGCCATTCCTGTCAGTCTGTATGTCATATTCCAGATAGACTTCACATGGAGTACAAATGTAGACAGCCTTGTAACAAGTTCTGCTCCAATAATCATCGCTGCCAGAAAAGTTGCTTTATAAAATGTCCACCTTGCCCGGTGTCCATGGATAAAACATTGGGTTGTGGGCACGCGAAAAAGCTTATGTGCTACGTCCAAGAAGATTCTGTCACTTGCATGGTCCCAGTCCAGAAACCGCTTCCCTGTGGACACTTTGCAGAAATGGCTTGCTACAAGGATCCAGCGCAGTACCTTTGCAAAGTTAAAGTTACGAAGAAGCTTCCCTGCTCTCATGAAAAGGCTGATGTTGAGTGTTACATTGATGCATCGAGCATATCTTGCAAGGTTGTTGTTTCAAAGCCTCTTTCTTGTGGCCATAATCAAGATTCGTCATGTCACATTCTTGCCGACGTGATTAAATGCAATACGAAAGTTCTAAAGCGTTTCCCCGATTGCGGTCATCAGGTAAGACAGTTTCACTCGTTTACTCCTACTTGTACTAACCCGAAATGGAAATTTAAAACCAAGCTTTCGACTGATGGAAATTTATTTTATCAGTTTGTCATATTGTAACGCAAAACCTTTCCCTTTCTTGTTTCAAACCACATTAAGGTATACTAGTGACAGAAAAAGCATCCTTGACATTGGTTCATGTCACGTAATAGTTTTCTCTTTTTTTCAGATGGAAATAAAGTGTCAAGATTTAAGCTTGAAAAGCATTTATTGTAAAACGAAATGCCCAGTTCGACTCAAGTGTGGCCATGCGTGTACAAAGATATGTCACGTTAATGATGACCCGGATCACTTAGAATATCAGTGCCGAAAGCAATGTGGAAAAAAATGCGACAATGGTGAGAAGTAGTTCTTTTTGCGAAGGCAGACAAATCAATTCATTAGCGGTTTAAATTTGAATAGTAGTATATGTTAGAGCTAATAAACCCTGTTAACTTAGGACACCACACGTGCGCAACTGGTCATAAATGTAGCCTTCCTTGTCCGCCATGCAGAAATACAGTTGAAAAAACCCTGAGTTGCGGAAACGGGGGTCACAAAACTGTAGTGGAATGTTGGATTGACATATCTGAAGTGCAGTGTGAATTTCCTTGTACGAAACATCTTCGTTGTGGGCATGCCTGCCAAAAATTATGCTTTAAGCCCTGCGAACCATGCATGGTAAGACAAAATTAAATCTAAGAGGATTGGATTAAATAGCGCTTCCAATTTCCACCGTAGCTTAAGCATTTTTATAAATGAACTTCTCTAGGTTGTAATCCAGAAGAATTCGCCTTGTGGCCATGCGCAAAAGGTTGCATGTAGTCGAGAAGCAAAGAGAGAAAATTGTGAAGAATTAGTTAAACCCAGATTTGGTTCTGCTTGCAACCATGACACGCGTGTACCTTGCAGAGTTCAGAATTCTAGTGAGTTTGTGCTGAAATTACTTCTCTGTGGGCAATTCAGTTACTCCACTGTTTTTCTCTTTTAAGTCCTTCCACAAGCAGCTGTAAAATACTGCCAAGAAATATGTAACCATCATTTCGACGGCAAAGATGGTTGTGGGCACACTTGCAAAGGAACTTGCGCTAAATGTCATCAAGGCCGGCTCCACCAGAAATGCCAAGAGGAGTGCGGCAAAGCTCTTGTGTGCGGCCACAGGTTAGATAAGTTTGATGTTAGTATTATTAGAATTTTTTAAACGTGTATAATTTTTGTTCAACAAAATTTAGGTGTTCATTTCCTTGCTCTAAGGCTTGCCCCCCATGTCAGCGTAATTGCGAATTAAAATGCGATCATTCCAAGTGTTTCCAGCTATGTGGCGAGCCGTGCTCAGGGTGTAATGTAAGGCATCGACATGTGGCTCACCTTATAGCGAGATTTAAAAACAAATTATCCGAACTTGGTCTTTTAGGAGGCTTGTGCGTGGTCCTGTGATCACAAGAGGTGCACAAAACGTTGCAGGGAATCCTGCGATCGAACTCCTTGTTCAGAGCCTTGCCCGAAAAAAATAAAAAGGTGTGGGCACGACTGCGTTGGATATTGCGGTGAGCCCTGTCCGACTCTTTGCCGAATTTGCGATAAGGAAGAGCTCACAGAAGTTTTTTTCGGTAATGAAGATGAAGAAGACGCAAGGTAAACTTTAATAGCAAATAGAAGGAATATACGCCCTTTTGTATTGCAATGGATATCTAATGCTAACGCTTTTTCAAATGATATTTTCAGATTTATACTTTTAGAGGATTGCAATCATTGTATCGAGTCGACCGGGTTGGACTACTGGATGAACGATTCGGTAGAAACTGGTTCTATTCAAACCAAGGGATGTCCACGATGCAAAACTATTATCCGAAACTCGAAGCGATATAGCGCTATATTGGTCAGGCAGTTGGAAGATGTTGCAAAAGTGAAAGAAATATCCTTTGGAAATCGGAAGAAAACCCGACAGCTGCAACAAAAGATTATTGCTGACTTGAGAAGTAACAGCGCCGCATGGAATCAGCTTTTCCCAACTATTCATACATTCCTAATAGAAAAATTAGCTCATGTGGTCAAGGCAAATTCCATAGTTGACGGTCTTAAAACTGATCGACATGTTGATAAAATGGTATGATTGTGGACCTGTATTGACTGCCCTTAAAATTTCAATCAATGAGTCCCTGCTTAACAATTTTAGGTTGACCAGTATACAATGGCGAGCATCGAATTGATTGCTTGTCATGGGAATGATGTGATCAAGCACCTGCTGACAAAGAATAAAAACGAAATTGACCTGCACCCGGAATATTTAATCCAACTCACCGGGCGATATCGAGAACTATTTGCGACGTTGATCAGTCGAGACCTTCCTTTGAGTAGTGCAGAGGTGGGCGACTTTGAAAAAGAGTTTAACCGACTGTTTGATCTCAAGCAGGTCTTTATGCGGAAGAGCTCGCCAAGATTTACCAATGGTCACGCAATGGCCAATTCATTATATGAACGAGCACACGCAATATTGTTTTCCCCAACTGTTTACACAGAGAATAATCGACAAACAATCCGAGAACTTATGAAGGTATTTAACTTCAGTAGTTGTAGTAAAGCATTACATTTGGCTGTAATTTCTGTTTGGTATTGCTTGATGGGTTTAGGGTATTGATGAATCCCTGCGGACCGGATTAGGGATTTCTGACAGAGAGAGACGGGATATTTTGGATGCTATTGGATTGGCACAAGGGCGGTGGTTTAAATGTCCAAATGGTCATATATACATTATAACTGAGTGCGGGGGTGCTATGGAAGAATCCAGGTGTAATGAATGTGGTGCTACGATTGGTGGTGGTAGCCACGCGCTTAGAACAGATAATGCATTGGCCACAGAAATGGATGGAGCAACTACAACCCTTTACCCTAATATGGTAATGCCTAGATAAAATAAAGGCAGACCGGACAAATAAATAGCATAAAACAATCAAAAAATGGAATGATGATGATGTTTGATAAGAATACAAGAGAATGATTTTGTGATGGCATAACATTGAACGGTGATCTTGGCTGAATATGTAATATTGTTGTAACATTTATTGCTTAAGTTAAATACGATACATTGCGAACGAATTGCTTGCCCAATAAATTTTGATTTTGGTCAGATGGAAATGTGCAGTTCATTTGTAAAATTATCATTGGCCTTGTAAGTCAAGGGATCGTGATCGTCTGCATTTAAAGTTTTCCAAACATTTCGAAATATTTAATCTTTTGAACAACCGCTTCAAAAATCTCATCGAATTTCTTCGCATCTGTTTTGCTCATCCATTCTGCAGCCATGGCTGTAAATTCTTTATCAATATTGCCAGTTGATTTACTCGTGTCATGGCCTTTTATGGAATCTAGTGCCATTGTAATTAGAACGCCGAAAAGTAGACCGTACTTTGATTTCACACCATAGTCGAGCAGGAAGTCCTAAGAAATTAAAATTGTAAATGGAGAAGCAGAAGCGAATTTTAGTTTACGATTTTCTGCAAACCTCAAATGTGAACGGAAACTCCTCTCCCAATTTCTCTATAATTTCACGAATTGTGTCGTAGTAGACTTGTAGAATTTCCTTTGACCTAGCCAATACGTCTGGTTTGGCACTGGTAAAAAGATAATAGCCAATGTCCACACACGGAGATGACAAGCGACAAGTCTACGAAAGGATGATTATGGTATATAGTCATATTCAATTTAAAGCGCAATAATTAACATGGAAGAAACCTGTAAATCCACAAATAGGACTTTGGCTAATTCTGGGTTTGCTTTTGTTTCTGGTGTGAACATCATGTTATTGTTCCAACAATCACCATGATTTACTACATCAAAAATGTCAGCCTGATCAACGACAGCATCCAGTAAAGTGTCAAACAATTTCCCTTTGTATGGACTCAATTTGTGATATGCGTCGACGGTAGCCGCTGTGCTGCTTGCCTAAATTCCAATTGTTATATTATTATTGTGTACCATATAAATTTAATTAATTTGAGCTAATTCTGATGGTTATTGCATAACTTACTCGCATTAAATTTAGCATAGCAGCAAACGTGGGTTCAAACATATTTGATAGCATATTTCTGCCTTCTTCGCTCTTTGCGAAAAACACGTCTTGGAAATTCGGATTATTTTCAAGAAATATATCCTTGCCTCCAGCTTTCCGTATGAGGCAGTAGGTTACTCCGTGCAGTTTTGCAAGGCCCTGGACTACAACTCTGCAAAGCGGGTTACAATTACAAATTCAATTTATTTCAATTTCGAGAAAATCTCGCTTTTAGCAAAAGACAATAATTACCTCGCCATTTCAAAACTTTGAAGCTCAGTCTTGTCCAACATAAAATAGCCTTGTGACACCAAATTCTCCATCACAATTTCGTCCTGGTTAGAGAAGTAGATCTTTGGGAACATTTTTCGGATTCCGATGTTATTATTAACACTAAAGTGATAGACGGGGAAGTAGTATCAATTTATTTATTTTATTAGCAAAATTTCATCCCGTATTTATAATATTTTACAAACCCTAATTTACTGTTGCACAAGTTTTCCATTTCAGAAACAAAGGAAGAGAGGAACCAGCCCTCGTTTACCATGATTTCTCCCATCATTCTATCAGTTTCCAAAACACCACTACGTGGCAATAATCTCTTCAAAAAGAAATCCATGGATTTCTTTCCATTTTCAAAGTGAACAGTAACGTATTCACAAATACTAGCCATGTGCTCCCCTGCCAGACCACCCGGTGGTTTGAATATTACGACGTCGGAAATCGGATCCGAAATTCCATTGGATCGTAAAATTTCAGCGTACTTCGCTTTTAAACTTGCGTTTGACATTATGAAATTTTAGATTTTACAAGCGATTATTTGATTATTCCGTGTCCGTGCTATACTGCCCAGCAAACAAAAATAAATTTACGAAGGACGAGCGATGGACACACGAATGAAGTTAAAGCAAAAATGCAAGCGCAATTTATCTGGTTATGTAAAGATGATTGTGAGGATGACATTGTAAATCAATTTCCATTCAGTGTAAAGTCTAAAAACGTCCTCGGACTCCGATGATTAACAATGTATTTTTGTTGAGTGAGCACGCGGACGGACACGCGCTTCGCAAAATAAAGATAAAGTATACAGAGGGTAGGGCGGCCTATTTTGGCCACTTTTAAAACGTGCCTCAAAAATTCAGTTTTCGACGCTGAATTTGTTTTGGTTGTTCAATATGTTGTCCATGCGATCTAGCTACCACTCGTAAAATTTATTTCCAAGATTCGAAAACATTTGGTACTGTTTTCGTTAAAACCGCATTCCATCCCTGCTAAACGAGTTTCCAAACACTAGCAATTTTTTAGACCTGTC
>JAAXYW010001579.1:0-20568 GCA_036851895.1 Orthonychiurus folsomi | reverse complement strand
GACAAAATCTTTGTATTTGGACAGAAAATCACTTGCAAATGCGAAGAAGTCTGAGTTAACTGCACCGTCTGTTACTTCGCCTTAAAATATTTCTTCCTGACTTCAAGGGCCTGGATTCAAGGCTGAAACAAGTAAGCAAGTTGAATTCATAAAATAAGAATTACTAGTGAGTTACGTTGGATCGGCACAAACTGTAATTAGTGGTAATAATTATTGTCTGCACGCTTGTTTGGTTCGTAATTTATTGGTTAGGATACTGTAATCCTATCTGAATATAATTTAGGCAGGCGCTATCAAAGTCTAAAATTATAATTAAGTTTTGTGGGAATACATTAATTAACTTACTTTTCCAATTAGGAACTAAACAAGGAAATCCTTCGAAATTCGAATCATTTGCCCAAATTCACCTGACACATTTACCAAAAACATTCAAATTATCTTTTAGCCACTTGTGTCCATAAATTTTACGTAAAGGCTTGGCCAATGCAATGCCGTCATTGTGGGCAATATAACTCCGGAAGCATTTGTCCTCTACAGACGACAGTTAAAATTTAACTTGCTCCTTATGTACACAAGATTACAGGCTGTCGGCTGTGAAATATAGAATGAATGAATTCCACTAGGCAGAATAGATAGCCGTCCACGGGTGACAAGACGTTAAGAAAATATTGGATCTGATAGTAATGTGTGTATTTTGTCCATACGCAGTCCCAGTGGATGGAAAAAAGTGCAGTAAAATGAAAGAAAGAGTTAAATAGAAGGATCTCTTTGTTTTTGTTCCTTTTTCTTATGCAAGTGTGCTCTTCTGTATGCAAGGAGGTAGGCGACGTAACAAGATTTCTTGAATGTTATCTTTCGCATTCATCTTTCCCAACTGTTGAGTGGAACACTTTATTATTAGTTGCCTTCTTCCCTGTACTCATCAGATGCACCGCAGCGCAGGATGCAATGACGGAATGATTGAAAGCATACCATTCCTGCATTTCGATTTCATTTCAAGTAGAACGCTCCTGCGAAATTTCAAATATTTCATACGAATTTGCATCTTTAGTACAATTTGTTCCATCAATGAAATTAAAATTCATACATCTAACGGGAATGCGCAATCTTAATTAATAGCTATCAAGTTCTAAACATTTTCCAAAACCTACGACTTACTAAGATTGAGCAATCTGTGTGTAAGTTTCTATTCAGAATTGCATGAAAATCTTCAAATCTTGCTGAAAAAGAAAGAGGATTGTGTTAATTAATTCAAATTGTTACCACTGTACGAGCTATATTTTAGCACTTTAGAAAAATACAGTCTCAGCTCTCTTCCTTTAAAATTTCTTCACTTTCAGGATTGAGTAACACTATCCACCAATCCAATCCTGCATCCTCCACACCCCGCAGAAGTTTTATTGTTTTCCACAAGTAAGACACGAATTAAAATTCCCCACTCGAAATGCGTGGGTGACAAGAGGGAAAGGAATTTTCCTTAAGCCAAGCAGTTAAACAAAATCCAAGTACTCTGCGCTTCCATCCCAAAATCCAAGCTGTTTGAATGTATGATTCAGCTTAGCCACAGCCACAGTCCCCCCAAACTCAAACTCCGTTTGATCTTCATCCCTGGCTGCATTAATTTTTGCACAATAGTTCGGTGCCTGCCTTTACAATTGTGATTGTGTGGTTGTTATTATGTATGTGCATAAGTGGATGTTAGTAGCCAGGAGAAGGGAATGCAATGACTTTGCTTAAAGGTGCGAGAAGGTCGAATGGGCGTAGCGTACGGATGAATGCGAAGTTATGACGTATTGCATAATTACATTTGTCTGCGATTAAATAGGGAAACAAAAAGGCGGCTTTTCCTCTGTCTACCCCCCGCCAATAATACCGGGAAAAGGAACTCTTCTCATTTCCGGTCTCATCGTCTTCCCGCCCCAATTTTCATTGGATTCCGGGTGAAGACGTCGCTGTTGCGGGGACTTTTTGTTCCATATGATCCATTCTCTTCGGACTTCCACGGCTACGGCTGGTAGCATTGAAGACTCCTTTTTTGGAGTAAGCTAACCCAGGGCACATGACGACGTAGTAAGTACGAAGAAAAATGTACATGTGCTCGATTCATTCATTTTTATGTACGTGGGATGGATGATTGCTGGCGTTCGTTCGTCTACATACATTTTTAACCCCTTCCTTTACCAGAACGCAACTCACGTTTGGGTTGTGTTCCTCGTGTTTCAACATTGAAATATCAAATTGAAGCAACTTCACCCAAGCATGTCTTGGAGTGAACAGCATCGTCTCAAAACATATTAAACCTCCGGTCTCGTTCTGTTGTCATATTCGTAGCTAAGCTACTACTTGCCTGTCTACAACAAAAAAATACGGTGCACTCGGCTTGTTGGCATTGATCTAACCGAAATTGAAGGGGGGACAGGCCAGGAAGCTTCAAAGCAAAGAAAGATCACGGTCAGTCCCAAATCTACATACTTAAACGCTATTCGTATTTAATTACATAGTAGTAATACTAGTACAGGTGGGTAGTTCAAAAGGATCAGTAAATTCAGAGGGAATTTTTTGTGTTTGTGCAGTGTAGTCTCGGTGTCAATATCCATTAAGCACATGGACCCCCTCCTGTTCTCTGTCAAATTCAAATTGAGGAGGCCGCCGACCATCTTGACGTACGACGACTAGGCTACCCCTGTCAAACGAGAAGATTGCAAAGTTTAAGTGCTAAAAATTGTCGGAAATGACTTGAAATGTGTCCTTCAGGAAAATCCTAAGGAGGTTTGAGACCGTCGTAAAAAAACCAGTACCAGAAGTTAGTCCTCTCTTTGGGTGTGTGGGAGAATCAGGCAGGACTTGACTTGCTATTCATGACTTGTTTGAGNTGAGAAAAGTTGTCAAAGTCACAATCGCTTAGCACTGCACAGTGGAAGCTTTATGTATTGTGATCCCTCAGTCTCAAAATTATTCTTGCCCAACAAAGTTCAACCGTAAATTAATTGAGGTGTTGGGTTTTGATTTGTGCGTTCAAAGTGTGCTGTGGTAGATTCATCAACAATTATTCCTTTCTCAGTGTAGAAAATCCGAGTACGGGTGTGCGTGTGGTAGGAGCCAAATCAGCTTTGACTTTCGGTTTTTTGCAAATGTAAATAAAGGAAGAACAAGTACAACTCCTGTGTATTACATTACTAGTGCATAAAGGACTATATATACGACTGTCGTTGCCTGCAATCCATTCCGAGTAAAGTACGTACAGTACAGAGGCGGATTTTACATCAAACACTTCCGTTCCTCGACTGCTGTTGTGGCCGTGGTCGTGTCGGCACATCCAACATCTTCAAGATCTTCCCTCAGTTGAGGATTTGGGTTCGAAGCGGACGGATTTGGCAAGGAGTCAGCACTTCCAAACACAACATTCATTGCATTTCTTCGCCGGTAATTCTGACGAGTGGAACTGGTTATAATAAAATTCTGCGTTACAACACCATCGTGCCAAGTGGCTTTTGGGGATTTTTATTAGTCAACGACCGGAAGACACACCGACGAGAGTCGCTTTCTCGGAAAAGCCAAGAAGTTTTAATTAACCAGCCACCTTTGTTTTAGAAGACAGTTTTTTTTTCAATTTTGAGGTGAGTAAAATACACATTACTGGGATTAGCATTAGCAATCAGTGGACTGGACTTTTGCGTTTTTTTTGAATGTTGAGTTGTTTAAAGCAAGACACATAAATGAAAAAACTTTAAATCCATTGCAGCACGTTAAAAAATGTAACGTGCAATTTACTTAGCTGCGAATTGTTTACAAAATTTGAAAATGCTTTGCGAGACCAACCGACCTGGACATTTGACTCAAAATCTCGAGACATCCAAAATAATTCTGTGTCAGGATTCAGGATTACAATGTATTATTTTCATGTGTATTAAGACAATGCAAAGTTAAGACAAGTGTTGACTTTGCGGTGAAGTGTTGATCTTCAAACCATAAAGTTCCGTCATCTGTAAATCCTCATAACTCACAACCCATAACATTATAGTAGACTGGATGCGACTTTTGCCGCTGGCCATATCTGTTGTGGTATGACCGATGGTCAAATGTATTTTTTTTGCCTCTTACCACCACTACGTAAACACATAAATATTCCCACTAAACTTATATTTACATTTAAATGTACAAGTTGCGTGAAGAATATTATAATTCTAACATGCATGCTTGAATCCATTCGTCGTCAGTCTGTGAGACCACAGGAAAGTAATTTTATAAGTGGAAAACCAGTTCAGTTCGGCCTTGGGCCTGTAGTTGCAAAGTGTGCAAATTAACTTTTTGATGAACATAATTTATTTTGTAGTAGCAAACTGACTGCCGACTACTCCTTCTTTCTCATGTGCATCATTCGTATTTGTTTACTACGACACTCATGATCCATCCTTCTTAATACATTGCACTGAGCAAAGAATAATTCACAATTTAAGTACAGGAAATCCGAAGGACTATTTCACACCCAAATCAAATATGCTGCAATTCAAGAAAGCCCATGGACTTTTTTATTCCGCGGTTTCTGAAAACTTGAAATTTTATAAAAAGACTCAAGCGACTAACTTCGATGAAAGTCTCCACAAAGTCTTTTCAAATGAATTTATGGCATTTTCAATTCTTCATAACTGTAACAACCAGCCCTTCACAAAAATTGCTTTTCGTAAATTTCTTAACCTGCCTTCACTTACTAAGAAGTGCAAAAAAAATGGATATCACACTCACATCAAGTCACGACATTGCAAAATATTTTATGCTCTTTAGCGGGTTGGGTCTAACCGGTTTTGTAAATCACATTTTTGACATATCGGTTTGTTTTGTCACGGCGGTTGCACATTGGGATTAGTTTTATTTGCATATTTCCACTCCCGCAAAAATTTTGCAAACTCGTGAAGCAAATTTGCATGATCGGCTCGGCTATTGCAACAATTAACCTTAGCCGAATCTTCTAGACAAAGGTGTTTAATACATGGCCTAACCAAGCATAGCTCAAATTTACTTGCGGATCCATCGAACCTGCCTTACCTTGGAAATATATGGAATCGTGCGAAAGGAACGTGAGTTTGTACCGATTTCTAAATTAGGCTGAACAGTCTACCCTGTGTATTGCTTGCCATGTAATTCGATTTGGCAATATGAAACATCGCATAACGCAACGCACGGAGCTGAGCATACATAATTAAGTTACGTAGATTTTGTGACGTTGAACCATTGGCATCGATTTAAGAGAAGCACTGGATCCATCCTCACAGACAAACAGACCCCAAAAATAAACGTACGTGCTTGTTCCATGATATTTTTATTTTAGACAATGGCTGATCAAAGGTGAGTTAGGGTGACGCAGGGGGCGCAGGGCCAATTATATTATATTTAGGAGAGTCATTTCGGTTTGGGATTAGGTTGGATGACATTTTGGGCTGGGTCGCCTTTACATGTCAAGGAAGTAGTCAGTCGTCACTTCATCTCATTTCCATTTGTTCTACCAATGTTTTTCATTGGGACTCACATGCTGAGCCTCTCGTCCTCCTTATGACATGTTCAAAAATTATTGGAGATATTAAAAGGTGTAGCGTAGCCTGAAGCCGGGCCAACAACTGCGTTTCACTAATGTAATTAATGTTTGCCCATATAAAGTGAGGGTGGCGGAGTAGAGTAATATCCGCTCGTGTCAGTCATTCGTGGACTACTTTCTTTGGTTAATACGTTTTTTCAAATTTGTGGTACATTTCAATAAGGCTCCGCCCTCCCTTGCATGCATTCAGTAATTAAAGATGACCAATGAACGAAACTGTCTCAGAGAATCGAAGTGTCTTGATTTAGAAAATTTCAAATAAACTGTTATCACTTAATGAATGTTATCTGACCTCAGTCAATCAGTTTAAACCCATAGGTTTAACTAAAATCAACAATATGCAAATTTTGAACTACCCATTTGCACAATTTATTTGAAATAATGCGTAATAGTAATAATTTAGTTAAATGAGCTTCGTTAGTACGAAGATTTTAAAGCATGCTAAATCAAGGGTAATGAAACAACTTCGTGAAAGGACACAAAAATATGTCTAACTATTTCGAAAATATTTCTGAAGAAAGCAAACAATACATGACACAATCAAGCACCCAACCTGTTATGTGTTTGACACAGATGCATGGAATTTACAACAATTAAATTGTAGTACTATTTGCATTCAATTGCGGCAGGAGTGAGTAAGTGTTAACGTGACACTTTTAAGCTGATTGGCCATCATGCTATTAATTTAAAGGACTGCTAATCGATAAAGCATAAACAGGACGGGGCAAGCCCATAAAACATACAGTCTGCACTGCAATTGGTATAGGTTTTGCAAAAAGACCTTGGAAGGGCAGTAAATATTTAAGGATTCTAAAATGTGTATGAGGTGACGTGTGACGGTGAGTGAGTAAGTGTTAACGTGACACTTTTAAGCTGATTGGCCATCATGCTATTAATTTAAAGGACTGCTAATCGATAAAGCATAAACAGGACGGGGCTGGGGCAAGCCCATAAAACATACAGTCTGCACTGCAATTGGTATAGGTTTTGCAAAAAGACCTTGGAAGGGCAGTAAATATTTAAGGATTCTAAAATGTGTATGAGGTGACGTGTGACGGTAACCCGTTGCGGTGCTGAGGGAATGCGGGGATTTTCGCACGAATGAACAATACAAATATTCCAGTACGCTTGATTTTGGATGTAGCTGACCAGGCTAATCCTCAACACTCACTTTTATCTTGGGAGTTTATTGAAAGGATGTCATTGGATTGTATTTGCTTATTTTCAATTTGTCTATCTCATTTCACACTCACTTCACGTAAGTATTTGCAGATAGATTAGCAACAATAACTTTTGTAGATAGGAGTACTGTACTAGGTTTGGATTACATTTATCTTTTGCAAATTGTACTCTCCAGATTTGAGAGGGCGTAGAAATTCCACAACATTCATTCTCAGCCAGCAGTATACATTTCTGAGCTGAATTTTGCCCGTGTTGTTGTATTACAAGTTGAAGTCGAATTATGCAGATTTGTTTTTTTTTTCGCACGGGGTTATTATTGCATACCCAAGTTGGCCAAACCCATTCTGCTTGGTTTGGAGCGATCCTCCTACACGGACAAGTTATCCATCCCAAGAAAATCTTTTCGCTGACGACGACTCGAAGATGAAAAGACCTCCTTGAGTAAACACACAGCGCAAGGTTAAAACGACGCGAAGACGATAGTTAGTTGTCTGTGCATTCGTTTCACTTCATTACAGACATTCACCAAGTCCATTCATTATTCCCTTACAAATCTTCGAAGGCAAGCAGCAAATGCAAATACAAGATTTTCACGGGCAAACAAGAGGTTTCAGCAGGAGGCCAAATCCATTTAACAATCTGTCGTTGGGCTGCATTCCCCCTTTTCTTATTGACAGGTCATTAGTGCAAAGTGCAATTCATTTTTGAAGTGTGCGTGAGAAAGTTATTCATATTCCTAATTTTCAAGTATAAACTACTAGCTATCTTAAGCTATGCTTTTCTAAAGAACCAACTTTTGAATGTAACACAAAATTAATGAGAATTTTGTCTTAATTGACTTTACAGTTTAATTTACTGTCGATCTTAAGCAAATCGGAACTCCGACTTGTAGTGCATGTTTAAATTTCTAATGTATGGTATTTACTTGTCTTCAAAACAGATCCCTTTTGATACACCTGGATGGACTCGGCATTCCTAAGCAACGAAGGCACCTCTCGACAAGAGCGGAAAGATTTCTCCAGCAGTGGGATCCCAACATGGCGACTTCCGTTGTCCAAGACCTACGCTTCAGGCTTCAAGAATTTCCTTTACAATCAAGACAACCTCAGCTCGGAACCAGAAAAAGTAGAGACTACCCCCGAAGATAAAAGCCCCCAAAAAGACCCTTTCGACCGAAATAATTTAAACATAGAAGAAAGTGCCCAAACCGTCATCCAAATTCTTCTTCCATGTATAATTTGCAATCGAACATTCAGTCCAGAGGCCCTCGAGCGCCACTCCAAGATATGCACCAGAGTTCGAGCAAAGGACCAACGACAATCACGTCCCACCTTTGACTCCGCCGTGCAACGGATCAAGGACACCAAAATGGCGGATTTCATCCCACCACCTCCAGAATACCCGGAGCAGGAGTCTTGTTTCACACGGGGTGGGCGCGGCCGTTCCAGTTTTCAAGGGTCACCGACTCGAACTAGTTTTGGGAAAGGAAGCAATTCCGCTGCCCCTTGGCGGAGGCAAAGAGCTTCATCAACCCCAAAAACTTTTTTCAACAATAATGACAACTATGGAGTGGATCCTGGTTCACCGGAAGAGCAGGATTATGATGACAGAGTATCCAATGTAGGATCCAATGTTGGAGCGGACCTTCCATCTTATGCCCGAGCCTTGAGTCCCTCTGAAGACTGTCCATATTGCCTTCGGAACTTTGGTTTGAAAGCATATGATCGTCATGTCAGTTTTTGCAGGGAGATTTGGGAGAGGAAACAATATGAAGTCCAACCAACTCCAGCGGAAATCCATGAGGCAAGGGAACGACAGGATATTCGAACCAAATACAAACCAATGAAGGGATCCAATTCCTGCTCCAGTTTGAGGTCCGGCTCCCCACCAAAGGATCGAGGATTCGCGAGTGCTGCCCTCAATAAACTATTCGGAGGATTAAAACGAACGGAGAATCGAACTTTGTTTCGAACTCCGGACAGAATGAAGAAATCTAATGAGTCTCTCAGCTCATCTTGTTATGGGGACTTTGCAAGAGGTGGAAGTATGAGAAGGTATCCGACGTCACCAGCCATTCGTCCGACTGAACTCCGAATCGGAGGATTCACGGGGAAAGGGAATCCAATGCAAGTCAACACCACGTCCAATGTACACAAGAAAACAAAGTCGACTGATAATCTTCTGATGAACTCCATGAATTCCACCGTCCCCTCATCCGGCTACGGACCAGGAGGCTCGTATTTGAATAATTTCTCCAGAAACTCCAAAACCCGAGCATCACTGAATAGCAACAATAATAATTATAATTTTTTCCGCTCCAAGCGAGTAGAGCCAGAAGGAACGGAAAATACAAATGCACCTAACTCCACCCTTAATCCTCTCATCATTACCCCAATGAGTTTTTACAGTAAACATAAATCGGATCCCAATGACGATTCCAATGGACATGATCATCAGACCAAATCCACACTCTTCAGTGCCAGTGACCCCAAATATGACCCCTATGAGAAAGCTGCTAAACAATTGGAGGAATTACTCAAAACTCAACCCATGCTTCAGAAAAGTACCAAATCCAATAGGACTCAGCGACGGATTGGACTTGATCGAGCATTTGCAAGTGTGAATCCATCCGTATCAATGCCTTCACCAGATTCATTTGAGAAAAATAGTGGTTTTAAACCGAAGCCGCCCGCTGTAGACCCGCCACGTTTAAATAGATTCTCAGGACAAAATGAATCCTCGTATTGGGAGGAAATCCTTGACAAAAAGTCACGTTCCAGAGATGAACGGGATTCAAATAGGGATCATCGGGATTCCATCCAATTGTCGGATTCCAGCGAACAAACGAGCTCCAGTGCTGGGAGTGGGAATGAAAATCAGCAAAAGTCAAGGGCTGTCTCGAACATTAGCAGTGCGGATTCAGCTTATAGTCGGTAAGTTCCAAGTCGTCATTTGAAACAAAGGATTTTAAATTTACGTTGTTGTTTCCTTGCGAAGCGCACACGTGCTTCTTAATGTAAACAAGGATTTCGCAAGCTTCCTGAGAAATTGAGAATTCCAAGATGTAACGACAAAATAGGCAAAACCAAAACCTCAGCAAGAGGTATATCAAGTGACACCGAACAGATAAGATGCTTTAACGCAGGATAATGCGCATCTTGAAAAGCAAATTTGATATGATTTAGTGAAATTTCTTTGATCTCACCTTAAAATGTGTCAAAAAACAAAAAATGAGGCTCCGCCAACGGTAGTTTGACCCCGTGCCGTAGCAGGCAACAAAAAGTTTCTTCGATACAAGAAAGGAAGTGGTCAATGGGAATTTCATGTCCATGTCCTAAACAGCTACATTTTATTAACGTGTAAATGACATGCAATTCTTATGTGCCGCCCTCCATGTGCGTGCATGTTGTTGCAGTGACAATTTCACATTTATTGCAAAAGTTCCTTATTTGTTCATTGCACACTAGTTTGCCCTGCTATAATAAAGTGCAGTGCAGTGGAAAACCCGTTTTCTCTTGCTGAATCTTCAGAGCTAACTCGACCTAAGATACCTGGTATTCACTGTCATACCTGAACTTTAAAAATGACAATGGAAATCCTCATTCTCGAGATGCTAATCGACAATTCAGACAATCAATCAATCATTCCGCTGTCCGTGTTTTTAAAGTTTCCGAAATGCACAAAAATAAAACGGAACCAAGTGGTACGGCTATACTCATTTGTTCCCAACCAAGTTCCTCCTCGAGTTTTTAGTGGTTTTTTTACATGTCGCATTCTACCCGATCTCGGCTCATTTCCTTGCAGGCATTCTGATCTATCCAGTCTATTTTTACTGGACTGAGAACCCGGGCGTCTATTTTTGTTTTGGAGAATGAAGGATTCGAATTTATAGGATTGAGTTTATGCAATATGCAAAAAGGAGTCCACCCATATGCCTTGGGCAGTTATTTCATAAAAAAACAATTATCTTGGGTTTTCCAGGTCCGATGGAATTGATTTGGAATTTGAAGCCCTGGAGTCTCTCGTAACCAAAAGTCTTGGAAATGTTCCACTGTCGACAACACCCAATCCCAACACCGCACAACTTGGCCGGGAATCACCACCAAAATCCTCAGATCTGATGTCTTCAAGGAATCCTCCAATGATGATGACCTCATTCGTATCAAACCCGATACCACCACCACACCAACTAAAGGACTCAAATGTCGGTGGGTTGACTCCAACCGGGGCCAAATTTTGCCATGAATGTGGAACATCCTACCCAACAGCGGCAGCCAAATTTTGTCCGGAATGTGGGGAAAGAAGAGTTATTAACATTTAAAACTAAAAATTAATTGACCGCGATTCAAAATATTAAATTTGTAGAACTTCAGTTTTTAAGGCTGGTTTTGTCATTTAGCCGTCGGGAATGCTTTCATTATAACATAATAACCTCAACTGAATAATGGATAGCTATTAAACCAATAAAAATAAAGTTAATTAATGTGAACGCCCATAATGTAATGTGAACTTTGCATTTATTTCAGAAGCTAGTTTCATTTCATTCAATTTAACAACCAACACTACAACTTTTATTAACTGCTAAAACAAAGAGAATTAAAAATCACTAAAAGCAATGATTACTAAATTTATAAACTATGTAATTTACTCTCAACGTAATTAACAGGCAAACGTATCCACTTCCAGGATTGGGTGAGAAATGTATTACTTCGAGTTTCCAAAAATGCTCAAGTGGATTCAAATCCTCGTAAATTAATTTACTGCAATACGCCAATACAACATATTCTTGAATTCCATTTCCGGTCGGTCGTTGTGCACCAATTTATATAAGTTTCCCTAGCTTTTAAACAAACTACTCCAAAGGCGAAACATCATTCAAAATTAATTAGTGTTGTGATAACGTTTGATTGTGAACAACTAAAATCCCGGAAAACACAATAGTAAATTAAAAACAGTCTTAACGCTTCGCGTGAACAGGATACCTCAGAAGTTTAGTTTACATTCAATTTAAATTTAGAGGAACCCTTGAACAACGCGTTTGCTACAATATTAATCTAATGTTAAATATTTAAATCCTAACCAACGTATATAAGTAAATTCTTTGGTTTTATCATTATTGAGCCTTCGAGAATTGTATCGATGAAAGTAACAAAGGAAAACTATACAGAGCCATATCCACTCACCCCAATCAGGCTTCGAGTTACTTAAAATTTACAATTACTTTACTCAGAAATAAATAAATAATCATTTAGGATTTAAAGCTCCTAAGCTAAGTCCTTTCAATCACAATTAGATTTCCACTCACTCCTCATATTCTCTGCTCTTCTAAATTTACCCTTTGCTGATCCAAGCCCATATAGATTTAGCAGATCTTTTAATAGCGTGACTAGTCTAATAATAATTAATAATATTAACAAATAATTCATTCAACTGTAAATTATAAAATCTGGAGCAGGGTTTTGAGCTGCACGCAAGGTTCCATTCCCTTCTGCCTATGACCGTGTGAATGTAATGTGCTACAAGTTTAAAATATTTATTTCGTACACATAAAATTTCCGTTTTAAATATTGAAATTGGCAGTTTTTTTTTGTTTCTGTTGATAATTTGATTAGCTAGCAAATCCTCAAACAAGATTGCTAAACGTGGGGTTTACTTGTTTACTTACCTAGGGAGGGTGTTAAAAGTATGTAACTCAATTTATGTGAGTTAAGCCAGTTTCATGGTCATTTCTGATAGGTAAACCGCAGAAAACTATGACCATAAAAGTTGTCGGCCTGAGTCTGTGTTATAATTCTTCGAAATGGAAAACTGCTCTTATAAAAATATTCCTTTTTAAAAGAGATATATGAAATAAAAGTATTTTGCTCACTAGTAGCGGAATCCCTACAATATGACTTAACGATGACCCTAAATAAATATATTTACGAGTACGTGACTCAATCACTTCTGTATCTTCCATACAGATCAAGCAAGCATTTTAACATATCCATTTTAACAATATTTGTAAGCGTTTCCATTTCACTTGTACCACACGTTTGTAAAGCAACTCAGACTTTACAAATTATCGTTCAAATATCATTTACACTTTGCTGATTTCCATGTATTCAAAAAAACTCCTAGATAAAACCCAGCCACCCTCTAAAGCTAATTGTTCTAAACGATAAAGCTAAAAAAGGCATTTCGTGTTATCACCATTCCGTTCCAAACTTTGATTTCTGTTTGATGATTGGCATCAAGGCTTCTTTTTTTTAAAGCAACGTTCTTCTACAACATTTGGTCTAGAATGGCTTATAACTACCCGATCACTGAGATCTCACCGTTTTCATGCATTGATTGGATTTACCCAAGCTCTAAACCATACAGCCAAAGGGTACGGCACCTCATCATTCGACACACCGGACAATTACAACTAATTACGCAATTATAAACAAATTCGAAATTCATTACGAAAATATTACAACTTTACACTGCAAAGCCACTAAATCCTTCCCACCCTATCCGCGGAAGCAATTTAACCCAACCTATAACTGTTACCTCTTTTAAATCTTTTTAAATATTACTGATTGCTAACCTCAAATTTTAAAATGTATTACAGCAAAACTGTAAATCTCAAACTGTGGTTACGTAATTTTTCATTAAAATTACATTTTGATTAAGAAATACAGCTATGTAGTACATTTGTTTACTAAACGTACTAAACAAACGCCTAATTCCAAAATCCTAGTCTGGATTCCAAACTACAATAGTTCTACCTAGTAACTTGATCCTAATCTCAATACGCTCCACTCACCACTCCACTATCGTTAATTAGCAGGTCTTGCAACTTCCAGACTTTTTGCAAAGTCAATTTGTGAATACATAACGGAGTCACATGGGCTTTTCATTTCTTTTCTCAGTGGTGAATCTCCTTGACCGCAACATCTTTGGGTAGGAGGCAAATGTTCGATGGCGGCATATGTAACAGCTAACAGCCCTGGAGGGATGGTTCCTGGTTCAGGGGTCAAAGGGCTATTCGTCCTTGTGCTCACATTGGTGGATAGGTCTTGTTTCTCAGGGGACTCTTCTATTCTAGATAGACTCGGGGATGAAGTAGTAGAGGATGAACATGAAGTAGTAGTGGGCGGGACACTGAGACCACTCATAGTACAGGGTGTCATATTCGCATTCGTAGGGGAGTTTGTTGAACTCGAGGTCGAGGTGGAGGTAGTTTTGGTTTTATCCAATTTGAATGGGGCTGGAACAATATTTTCACTCGCCTTCACTACAACGGCAGGAAGGACTGGTTTAGGAAGGATCGGACCATTTAGGCTTGTACTTCTTGGGATAATTGGTAGATTTGTGCCACTGCTCCGCCTCCTCCCCTTATCCCCAGATAAAGATGAGCCAGTTGTGCTCCCAGCTCCAAAATTCATTTCCAAGTACGCCCCATCATCATCCATTTGCTTTATATGCTTGAGATCAAGCCCCGTCATTCGTGTGAGGATGGATACCCCGGCATTAGAAGAACTTGGAAAAGCACCGTCCACACTTTTAGTTTTTTGAATTGAGATGGGGGCGGATGAAGGGTATTTCGTTCCCATTTCAGTACTTGCCATGTAGTTTCCGTAGGAAGAGGGCCCTTCTGGAGTTCCTGCTATCCCTCTTTGGCAAGGGCTGAGTCTACTACTACTGCTCGTACTTCCAATTGAAGATGCACTCAAGGCTCCACCTGGACCTGGGAGTGAACGTTTCCGTCCCTTCTTATTATGTGAAAAGTCAAGTTCCATGAGGTCGGAATCCACAGTGTCACTGTTACTGTTTTGATGGGAATGGCTGGTGGAGTTTGGACTAGTGTGATTTGGGGTCAAAAATTTGAGAGGCCATCGCCCAGTGGATCCGCTCCAGGAACTACTGAGGGCAGTGGGATTGACGGCAGAAGCTGACGGGGCAGGAAGTCCAGAATTCGTTGTTGGCAATACAGAAGACTGACTAGGTCCACCAGATGGTTTGGCAGTTCTTGGATTTCGAGCTCCAACGGATGCAGCTCTGCATCTAAATGTTTCTTGCAGAGCTTCGAGACGATTTTTTCCAAAGCGTCCCTTTCCAGTGGCACCCGTGTCGGATTTGGATCCCACGGAGTAGGCTCGAAGGGGTCGAAGTCCTGAACATTCATCGAGATCATCAGATGGAAGAAGGTAGGAACTGACTTTTTCCAAGGGATAGTCTGAGCTTGGTGTTCCGCTTTGAAGGGACTCACTGCTCGCAGGGGATCGTCTCATATCTACAGATTGATGAATATAATTAGTATGTTTAATCAAAGTTACAAGTAACGATATCAGTAAAAAAAAATCCCCTCAAACTCACCGCTGTTGCTCAGGTTCAATTTCCTAGTGAAATCCATGTCTAGATACGAATCGTCTTCTAAACCACCCGTGGAACCCGCAATTGATCCCGCCCCAGATCCACCAAATTGACTAAAATTTACAAATAAAGCAAATTATCAAATCAATCTACACAATGACAATGACATATACATTTCCATTTTGTAAACCTACCTATGATGGTGACCCGGATGCATGGGAACATAGCCGTCATGCTCTTCAATCAAACTTGAATTTCTGCTGTGCGTCGATGAAGTCTTTCCTCCAACCTTGGCCCCCAATGCTCCAGTGGTAGGACCCATTGCCATGTAATTATCAAAGGGTGATACAGGACTTTGCATTTCCATGTAGCTGGATGGTGTAGCCACAGCGGAGCCTGAACTAGCCATTGTGGTAGTTGACTTTGGGGCGGAAGACCTATGTTGACCAATCGTCGTTTCCACATAGTCCGTCGTTTCAAGTGAGAGCGGGAGGCTCAAATTTGGAGGTGAGGTATGGGAACCGCCGTCTTCTCCAGCAGATGGATTCCATGGGACATAGGATTCATCCTCCACACTTTTAGAGTAGGAGCCACTAACGGCTGAGGAGTCGAGGAGGTAACTGGAGCTGAGTCGATTCGCATGCCCATTGTTGTTCTCATAGTCAACGGAGTAGGAGCTGGAGGCTGAGTCCGTTGTGGAGCACATTGGGCTGAAGGAGATCGAAGGTGGAGGGGTATGGATGGCCATTGGTGGACTCATCCCTGACCCACAGCCTCGAGACTCTGTGGAACCTATGGACTCCGTCCGAAGTCGTATTGAGCTGTCCATGGAATTGAGACGTGTCATTATAGGGGGTGTCCCTTGGTAATTTGATCCTAGTCTCATGGATTCTGTTAGTGAACTCCACGTGTCTGTACGGGCTCGTCTTACTCCTTCCCTAGGGATGAGGTCTTCCTTTGAATAGTTTTGCATGGCACTGCAAAAAAAAATACAAATTAGTTAAGTGTGATCCATGATTTCACCATTCATTATGACTACGGACGCGAGAGGGTTCCGAAGTTCGAATGGAATTACGTCGTGAAGGAAAGCTTTCGTAATCGACAAATCAAGTTTAAACTGGAGAATGGATTCCTTCAGATCAGGTCGTTGCCGTGAGTTCTCCGTCGCCAACGTTATCTCATCTGATCAGGGTCAACCATCCAATCCAACACCCTTTGCTTCAATATATAGGTAGGGCAGGGATGATGATCAATAAACAGAAAAATTCATCTAAGTTCCAGCCATTAAAAAATTTTCATAAGACAGCACAACTTTGACCTTCCAAAAGTGCGGTTTCAACCAAATGCCAATATTGAAATGCTCCAACTTACTGGTGTGTAGATTTCTGTAAGCCTTTCATTGAATCATACGATTTGTGCGATGTATTGCATTAAAAATACCATACAGTCAATTGAGATGTCTGACCATCTCACCTCATTCAAAATTGTCAAGTCAGCTAAATCCCTGTCAAAACCTTCATTCACTCCCAAGTAAATACGACGCAAATAAATAATTTTATTGACAAGTGTCCCTTGCTAAGCCCACCAAATTTAGGTGTGTGAAATGTGAAAAACAAATTTGAATTTCTTGGAATCATTCTGCAAACCCAGTCAAATCTTACAACATTTTCTATTTGAACTAGTTAAATTCAGACAACATAAGAAACCAAGCCATCATAACGGAATAAAGTCATAAAGATTGATCTTTCCTTCCTATTCATAATCTTAAATGGTTATTGCTTGTGTGTTATAATCTTCATTACATGCTTGCTGGGCCGAAGTATCATGAATAACCCTAACCCTGGCCTAGCGGTTAAAAGCTTCATCATTAAGTTATACATAATTCTATTGAACTTGGATTTCATATAAAATATTCCAGACAATTTGTTGCTTCTTTTCTTGCTGCGCCAAACATTTGAATGTAAACCTCATCTACGTATTGCATAATTAAAGGTATTTGCAATCGCAACCTAGACACTTGATATGCTACTATGCTGCCTTTTTTTTTGCAGTTGCCAAACGCATTTTTTCTTGTTCACTTATCCTATTCATTAAAAAAAATGAGACATGACTTAGTCTGGACTTTACAGATTTCTCCCATTCCAAAGCTTCAAAATTGAGTCGGATGTTGATCACACTGTCGGCTCGTGATATTATTTACTCATTATTGAACAAGTTTTAATGAAGTCAATAATTCTTGGAGAGCTGAACACACATCCCCTCCATTACATATCCCGTGTTAAGTACATGTGGTGGGGCAGTTGGAGTCCGAAAAGTAAATTATGTTGTAAGTTGGGTCATTCGATCTAAATCTAAACAACTCAACTTCAATACTAATAAATCCACTCATTCCTTATGTGTTTAATGTGTGGAACTGAATGTATCCTGGGAATAACTCAACCTGTCCAATTCCCGCAACATGAGCAAACATTACTACAAATTAATGTTTGTAATTCCTTTGCAAAGAAACCTTCGATGATTTCCTTCCTTGAAAACTTCCCAACCTTAAATCACGTGAAACGAACGACATGAAGAATGGAGGACTTGTATCTTCAACCATGTCCGTAACGATGAAAAAAAATATCTTTTCATAAAATCCGAATTGAATTGCCCATTAAAAGTTGAGGCCGAGACTGGAAGAAAATCTTGTTACTTTCTCAAAACATTTTACGTTTCGCTGCCTTTCAAAGTGTAATCGAATCAAACGAAACGGA
Source organism: Orthonychiurus folsomi (assembly GCA_036851895.1). Taxonomy (NCBI): domain Eukaryota; kingdom Metazoa; phylum Arthropoda; class Collembola; order Poduromorpha; family Onychiuridae; genus Orthonychiurus; species Orthonychiurus folsomi. Next base: position 2,703 of record JAAXYW010001579.1, on the reverse strand, counting down.
AACCCAACGCATGCATGCAAATACAAAAATACTTTTTTCAAATTAGCTCCACTTCTAAAGTAAAACCGTAAATTGACACTCATGGGAAATCATTGTAGACACCGATGCTCAATCATAATATTTTCCATCTCCAATAACCCATCAATCGTCAACAAACTATCATTCCAATCCCAGCCACCTCATGTCTATTTCCGTCTTTCCTCTTCCCCTTTTATATTTTGTAAATAAATACTCGCTCTGTTGACGATGAACGGAGACGACCGGAGACACAAACAAAATAAAAATATCAAGGCATGCATACACATGCAACACAATCCCAACTCCCTTTCAAAAGGAAAAAAAAACCTTTGGAACCACGCCGAGGAACGCAGACAGTGTTGACAATGACATATGTAATTGAGCCATAGTAGCTAAACCACCAAAACTTCTAAACCTATAGACTTGTTTTATTATTTTTATATAATTAGCATCACACCAGATATAAATTGTCTCTTCCGCCACACCCGCCACCTCTAGAAAATGAACTTGAGGAAGGATAATGTATTCACCCCCACGCTGTCGCGACGAAAAAAGGCCATGAACTCAAATCAGTCCTAGTCAAATCCGATCCATCTATTAACTTTATGCTTATTTCTGTCTTATTGTATTTCCCCATTAAAGTCATTTGCATCAATTCCATTGAATTAATCAAGCGTACACAATCCTCACATGTACATACGTTCCGTTGTTGCCGTGGTCTAGAGCCCGAAGCGTAAAAACATAAGCTTTACGCTTAATGAATAGTCTAGACATTTTTTTTGAAGCCATACGTAAAGCTAAAGGATCATTTGAGTTCAATACTTTCTCCAAGTCAGGAACTACAAACATTGTATTCCTTTCCTTCATTGAATTATGGAACATGGACCTCCCTAACACTTAATTTTCTAGCCAACCAACCAAAAAAAAACACAATGGCAAAATTGAGCCCGAGCCCGTGCCATTTCCTTCGTCCAAGTACTTTGCTAAATTAAATTTGCCAAAACAGTATGGAAACCAACCATACTGTTTATACGGAAGAGATCCACACACACACACTAAAAAAGTAAAAACAACTCCGTGACACTATCTCCTACAGACACAACTTCCCATAATCTCTCCTTAAATTATTTTTAAGGAGCACATATATTCGGAGAGGTGGTATACGCCTCCACTGTCTTGTATGGAACGTGCCTTCGTCTTCCTTCGTTCTAAATAAAGACACGTACTCAAGACACAATGTCTTTTAGATCTTCCGATTCACCATTCACCGAACCCTGTCTTATACCTCTTGCCCTGCCCGGAAAAGAGTTTTGTGAGTCGTAAAAAATGAAAACGCGTTTTAGTACTCCACAGTGCAAAAAAAAAACACAAAACAAGGGCGACCATTTGGAAAGGAGAAAAAAATGTCGCGAGAAGAAAGAATGTTTCTCCCATTTCCCATACATTTGTTTTCATTTCGCATTGGGTATTTAATGTTGAGGGCATGGGACGAAGACATTAAAAGACATTTTTTTTCTTAAGTTTACTCCTTGAAGGATTCAGGAGAAGGAAATAAAGTAAAGTGAAGTACTTAATATCCGGTGGAGTAGTTTTGTAACCGACATACATACGAAAAAATCCTATCGTCTCCACTCCAGGAGTCTTGTTGGCAAAACAACATGCTCCTCAGTGCCAAGTGCATTCTTTTGGGCACATTGAACAAATCTCCCACAAATCCTACTTTAACATTTCCTCCTCCTTCAAATAAACAAGGGAAGACACTGGTCCATACACATACACAAAAAAAATCAAGACTCCAGACTTTAGCAGGAAGCTTAAATGCAATATACAATATAGGAATAGCAAATAACCTAAACCTTTCGTTCAAGTTAGAAATTCCTTCCAAAAGATATGTGGGACCTAAGTATAGTGAGGGACTTGACATGAGGTCAAATGAGAACTAGTGTTTGTATGTAACACTTTGTCGTCGTCTGCACTAATTACTCCCATGAGTTCCGCCTGCGTAGGCGAAAAGTTTAAACTCATCTGTCTATTAGTCATGGATTTGGAATTTTTGCAATTGATTTTCCCCATTACCAGAATGAGACATTTTTCAGAGTTTCCTTAGATTAACTTTGAATCCATTCAACTTCAAAAAGACGCCATGCCATGCATAATTTACAGACACGAATTGCGAATGGGAGTTCAATCTCCTCCCAAGATGTACGCGTACATAAGAAAAAGAATCTCCCTAAAAACATTACCACCTACCTCCTCCATCCATCCCCTTCAAAAAACAAGTAAACACAACAAATGCATTTGTGTATTCGAAGACCTGCCCATTAATTTTCAAACAACAATTATCCATTATCGTTAAATCCACCATGAAATATATTGGAAGTTAGCCCACTTTTACAGAATTCAACAACAGTTTTGCCAGAAAGTGCAAAGAATCCCAATTTCCATTTACAAAAATACACGTACCAACTAAACTACGCACAACTTTTTGAATTTCCATACTTACATATGCTCAAATTACCTCAATTTTGTTTAAATTTTACCCTGTACGTGTAATTATAATAATTCCTATAAATACTGATAAATTATGCCGAGATGGATACAAAAATGAGTTTACTTCGTCAGATGGATCCTCCACCAACGCCCTAAGCGACCCAATTAAGAAATTGCGTAGCATCGTTTCGTACT
>JAAXYW010001578.1:0-20572 GCA_036851895.1 Orthonychiurus folsomi | reverse complement strand
AATCAATCATGTCCAGGGCCTTTGTCTTTGTATTTGATTTGTATTGCTGACTTAATTTCATACTTTATCTCATACTTCAAGTGTTTTGTGCTCGGTCTTTTAGTCTTTTAAGACTTTATTATTATTACAGCTATTATTATGACTATTAATCTAATTCTCACCTTGTTTAGAGCGGGAGTTTCAGGCGGGCTACCTCAATCGGCATAAGTGCCAGCTGGAAGTGGCTGCCGAAAACATCAAACTTGGCGGCTACGCGGAAATACAGAAGCGTCCATGCAAGGTGGATACAAAGGAAGAGGTCGAAACTAAACGTGAGTTGAGTTTTGCCTTCTTTCTAAAATAATTTTCTAATTATAAAATCCTTTGTAATAAATAACTTTGTATTTTCCAGATACGTTAAAAATCCACTTGGGAGGGAAGCAGATTTTCGCCCCTTTCAAAAGTTTTAAGTTTGCAAAATTGTCCACGGATCAGGTCAAAGTCCCTGTCGTCCAGGAGAGGACCCTCAAGCTTTTGGATGTCAAGCGGAAGCGGTGAGAAAAACTTTTGTCAATTCTCATCATTATTAATATTCCGTTCTCATTAGCTTATTATCAGGGCTGGGCAAAATCCTTTCAAAGGATTTTGAAAATCCTTTCAAAAAATCAAAATCCGAAATCCTTTTCAATTTATTGGCAAAATCCAAATTCCGAAAATCCTGGATTTTCAAAATCCTTTCGAAAATCCAAAATCCTCTACAGAATTTTATTCAGCGACTTGAATACTAAATGCCGTGTTAAACATTATTAGCAATCAGAAGTTCCATTTGTTCATTAAAGTTATCACAGACTAAGTATCTTCTTAATAAGAACGATAAGATCGTATCGTTCTCATTAGCTCATTATTAATGTAACACATTGTCATCTAATTTTTGTTGTTGTAGTTCTAGATGTGTGGTGCAGAGCGAGGATGGGGGGAAGGAGCAAGTGGTGGTGCGGGACTCGGAGCTACTGGCTAAGGTGAGCTAAATGTTACTTTTCTGCCTGTTTGTAATTTTGGTAGTTGTATTCATTTTATATAACATTATTCCCACAGTTGTTTACTGCGTTTGAGACGGGACAGCAGGTCAATGTGCTCGTCCTCAACTTTTACAGAAAGTCGGAGGTCGTCTCTTTCGCTTTCGGAGGAGAGCAGAAGAAGAAGAAGAAGATGAAGCAGAATTAGTTTGAACGTGAGTTTTTTTTAATTATATTTTTTGCAATTTTTGTTTTTAAATTACGATTTTTTTACCTTCCCAACTTTTTTTCACATTTTCAAAATTATTACATGCAGAGCATCAGAGTTTGCTTAGTAATTATTATTAATTATCATAATTAGATTTTGTTTGCACGCAGTATGTAGTGATCCGTTACTTTTTTGACCAAATTAATTTGGTACATAGTAGATCCTGAAAAACAGGACTTATATTGCCCAGGAATTCTGAACACAATCCCAGTAAGATTTCTCCGGCAGAATTTTATTTCAAGTAGCTACACATTGACTGCCTCAAAAGAATATAATTTCTGCATTATCTTGAGCTTCCACTATGGGAGTTTTGCTTTGCTCTTGGGTTTGCTGGTGCTCTTTGTATGTCATTTATCTTATCACAGCTAATTTTGAAATGATAGATTTAATAGATATAAATATTTGAATTAATAGGACGTGCTCCCTCGTGGTGATTGCAGATAGACAACATGTTCATTTTGCGTACTTGTCCGAGATTACTATTAAGCAAACTTTGATAATTAATTAATTAATAATTAACAAAATGTCATATAATGTTGAGTTACTAACCTTTAGTTAATAGTTTAGTTTAATTATTGATTTGTATGGTGCTATTCAAGGTTTCGGATTGCCATATTGCCAATGCCAAAGTGGCAAAACGGCAACAAATTTTTGTGGCAAAATTGGCAATGTGCAAAATGCGCTGGATGGCGGTCAATGCGTCTGCAACTAAATTGCCTATTTTCTACGTATTAATGCTCAGAAATCATACAAACTATTTAATTAATTAGTTTTCTGGATTAGCTAATAGTTTAGTTAGTTTTCCTGTTTACTTTTGTATTATTTCATGATTAATAAATTTAATCTACCCTGGTCGATAGTCAGTTCGGTAGAAAATGTTAAAAAAACAAAAAATCAAAGTTCAAAAGTTATGCATGTAAGAATGTTTAATTAAAGGTGCGAACTTGCTCGTTAATTGAGAAGAGTAGTAGTGAATAGTAGTGGTAGTCAGTGATGAAAGTAATGAAAGAGAAATCAAGCCCATATACAACTGAAAAACATATTCATATCTATTTGTATTTATTTCCTCTTCGGCTGGATAATTAACCTTAGCTCAGTCCACTAAACATCACTTAGCCTTAAAAACATGCTTAAAATTAGCCCCGTCACAATGACTAGTCGCAAAATTAGCGGGGACCGGGACCCATTTTCCAAAAAAACATAAAGCAAATGTCCATAAATTAATCAGGTTTGCTCCTTAAAATTCCTTCAATGTTTAAAATTACAAATTCTGATTCACATCCCTGGAAGCAACCGGCGGAGAGCCAACCCCTTGCCTCGCAATCTTCACTTTCAGCTCTGAACATGATTTGGTTTTGTAGATCCGACTACTCCCGGGCATTTCCGCTGCCGCCGCCGTCTCCCTCTCCTTGTCCTTCTTCCCACTACTACTCTTTTTAAAAAAGAACCAATTCAAGAACAACTTTTTCCCTTTTTTTGCTAAATTAAAACTGGAGGAGAGGGCGGACTGTTCAGCCGTCGTCGTCGTTGAGCCATCCTCCTGACGCTGAAATCCACGCGTCGTGTCACTCAAATAGTCATTGGATTTTGACAAACTGAGGTATCTTTTATTTGGAGATTCATCCCTGCACATTTCTATGGGGTCATTGTCCACTGGAATTATGTTCACATGGCAAATGGGGGTTGGATTCCCGCCACTGCCACTTTGGCGGTTTTCCTGCACCGGATTCTGTCCACTCCCGCCCCCACTTCCACTACACAAATGACCACCCGCCGTAGCACTCGTTCCCGCCGTCGGCTGCTCATCACTGGACTCGTCGTCAAAGAAACGCTTGATTTCCTGGAATCCTGGAGTGCACTCGTTTGCGGTGGTTGTACTGCGTGGTTGTTTGGTGAGGTGTTTGTGTTTGTTGAGTTTGTGTTTCTTCTCCGAGTCCTCGTCTTCGGAGGAGGAGCAGCTGGTGGAGCGCTGAGGGATCATGACCCTTCGGTGGTTGTAGGGCTGGCGGCGGTGGTGGATGAGCCGCTGGGAGAGGAGGGGCCCTGCGATCATGTCAATTTTTAATTAGAGTACTCACTCAATAGATCAGCTGAATCTCTAGCATATTAGTAATTGAATTAACAAATTGATGGTAGTATATCCTCCAATATGGTAATATATAATCCTAATGCATTGTACCTGCGTTGTCCTCCTCCTCCGAGTGGGCCGTGTCCTCTTCCAGAATTGGGAGGGGCGTGTCCAAATCTGAGAGGGCGGAGCTGGAGTGTGTTGTGTGTAAGCGGTAGGTTTTCTTAACGGCTGCTGCAGTTGCTGAGGATGCGTTCTTCATTTCCAAGTCAAGGGGACCTAGGGTGTCCTCTTCCAGGTCGTCGGTGTCAGAGGGGCCTAGAAGAGGAAAAACAAATCCTCATTTCTCATTTGATTAATGGAGGAATTATCTAGAACTAGACTAGATTTTAGAACTGTTAAGTCTTCAGAGCAAGTTTGCAGTGCTTTCGAATTAAATAATGTTGTCTGCTTTTATGATTGTACCTGAGTGACCACTGGAATTCTTCCTCCGGTCATGGAGTGACTCGAGGCTGGAAGTAAGGGTGGAGTTGATCCCACTCGGCTGTCTCTCATTCCCCAAGTCCAGCCCATTTTCCTTCACATGCTTTTCCGCCAGGAGGTAAAATGTTGACGTCACGTGGTTGTACGCATTCTTGTCCACCGCCCTGCAACAGACCAACCAACATTTAGTAATCAATCATCACTTAATCAAAATACACTACATATATCAAAACTCCTATTCCCTCACTCTAGTATCTCCTCCCTCGTCCCGATCTGACCCGCCACCATTTGCTGAACAATCGTGTTCTTCTCGTCCATCGTCAAGTGGTAGTCCGTGATCAGCGGCGTTTGGATCTGTTTCTCCATGTAGTCGTCCTGCTCGGACCAATTTAAATAGAATTTGATTATTAATATTTATTAAATCTTAAGCTCCTAAAAGTCTAGAATGGTCACAGATAACGTTAGCGCTACAATCACACTATCCTGGGACACATATTGCATAAATTCCGTTCAAATAGTGATTTTACCTACCTGATTCAGCCACGGATTGGATTGGATCTCATCCAAATTCGCCCTCCCCTCAGGGAAACGGACAAGCATGGAGCTGATGAGGTGATGGCAAGGAATGGAAACATGACTGGGTATCGAATATTTGACATCCATGATCATTGTCAGCGTCTCCGAGTCATTCGCCTCTTGGAATGGGACCCGCCCACACACCAGCATGTACAAAATGATTCCCAGGGACCAGATATCTGGAAATAAGGAAAAATAAGCAATTATTACAACTGCAAATGCAAAGATATTAGTCGCTAATTCCCGAGATGATTTGACTCACCAACGGCGGGAGCATCATAAGAGTCACCGAGGAGGATTTCAGGGGCTGAGTATGCGAGGGAACCACAGGAAGTTTCTAATTTTATCCCAGGGTGAAATCTGAGTGCAGATTTATGAAATTAGCACAACTGCTGGTTGTAATATGCTTGCTTGCTATCAATGAAATATCCATACCTGTTAGAGAACCCAAAGTCAGTCAATTTCACGAGTCCCCCATTCGAGTTAGGGAAGTATACGATATTTTCCGGTTTCAAATCCCGGTGAACCACATGGAGTTTATGGCAATAGGAGACGGCGGACACGATTTGTGAGAAATAACGCCTCGACACGTCCTCCCCCAGACCGCCTGTACACAGAGTAAAGTTTTATAACATTTTCAAAGTTAAAGAAAAGTACAATTTAGGAGAAGTCAAAAGCATCGCAAGGACGAAGCTTACCGGTCTGCTTCAAGATCAGATCATACAAGTCCCCGTGACCCAGCTCCAAAACCAGGTACATTTTTGTACTTGTGTCAATCACTTCATAGAGTCTGATTATGTTTGCGTGCTGAACCAATTTCATGCAAACTACTTCCTGGAGCAGGGCTTTTTGTGACATTTTGTCCAGCTTCGTTTTGTCGATCACTTTCACAGCGACCTGTATTCAGAATTACGAAATATGTGATTAGCTAGTAGCACCAAGAATACACAGTGAATCATAATTTAAAACAGCTCAGAACTCACCCTCTCTCCGGTAAAAACATGTTTGGCAGCCTTCACAATGGCAAAGTGACCCTTGCCCAAAGTCTCCTCCAAATCGTAGAGCCCAGCAATTTGATGACACATGGCACCACCTCCTCCAGCCGGACCCGCGATTGACATTGGCTTTCGACTTGTTGAGGGCATCAGGATCTTCCGCTCCCGACCCGCCATTTTGTAGTTAAATTAAAATGTCAGTACTTCAGTCAATTTTGACGTCGTCCAGGGCTTGTCGCATGTCACGTCCAGTGACCAAGTGGAAGGTTGCATTAGTCACTCACATGTCACACCAATAATTCAAGTGGAAATTCCAGTAACTCTGAAAATATATCAAATTTGGCTGTTAGATACTTTGAATAGATTCACCTGAATTGTAAATCTCAGCCTCAATGTAGAGTAAGTACTAAGACTGCCCGTCGGCCATTGTCACTCACCCCCAAATTACAATAACCTCCATTTAACAATTAGCATGGCAATTAGCACTTGACACAGTTTTGAACTCACTCAAAAACTTACGACACACGCTAAACTCTCACTTGCTACAAAAATTACGAATTAAGTCTCAAGGTTATTTTAGGCAACCATTGACTATTACTTTCTTCTTGATTTTTACTTGAACCTACGCCAAAAAATTACGGCAATTGCCAATCTTATCTAACGAATCTAGCATGCTAATATTAAACCCAATGACGTCGTCGACTTCAACTGTATTGTCCATCACAAAATCCACATCACACACTAATCCATAATCCGGGAGCCCACGCCAAATAAAATTAAACTCTAGTCCCAGTCTCCTAGTCCTGAATTTATTTCTATAAATACTAAAAATACATCTAAACAGCTAGGCTGGCTGCAGGCGGGCACAACAGCACACAGGACCTACCTCTAAAAATGATTGGAATGCAAGTGTTTTGCCAAGAAATATTTGCACAGTCAGTACTCACATATAAACACACAGACAGTGAATGAGTACAACTGGAAAATGCTGCACTGCCCACTGTAAACTGTGTACACCTCGTGGTGTGTAATTATAAATCCTAATTCCTAAGCCCAAGATGTGTACCTCCTAGTTCGCCCTAATGCCAAATTTGTGTAGTTATGTAATGGTTTAATCTCACCAACCTAATAAACTTGATCCTTCACCACTCTTGTCCGTCCACTGACTAACCTCCTTCGTCGTTCACTGCGGCAATCACAGACTGGGCAATTAAAACCCGGATTGTCACTTTTTGTAGAGGTACTTGGTGGGTTGGATCGGAAAAGGAGTTTGTATTAGTGAATAATTTATGGCGGAGGAGTGTGGGTGGAGGGATGGGTGACGTACGTATGTAGTGTGGGCTATGCACTGCAATGCATTTAGCAGGCAGGCCGTCTTGGTCAGGTGGGCTCCTTGACGCCACGAACGGCGGCGGCGGATGGAGTCGGAAGTAAATTGGCGATTTTGCCAATAAATTGAAGACATGATCAAAATTGGATTTTATTGTCGTTCAACGCACGCCTGATGCGTGGTAGTAGAGATAATAGTAGTACGTGTATGGGTGTGCCGACAAAAGCAGACACAGATGAGAGTAGTGGTGCCGTGTGCGGATTGTTTTTACTTTTTATACAATAAAGACAAGGACATGAATTACTAAATTTTTTCTAAGTTGCAATAAATGACAAGGAAATTTCTCCAGTTTTACAAAGCGTCGTACCGTCAAACGGAAACCTATGCTAACAATTTCAAATACAATTCAATATTCAAAAGACACGGTTACGAAATAATCGAACTACACTACCACTACGACTATACATTATTTGATGAGATTGGAAGGTTTTAAGAGCACTTAATTTGCAGGCACCAGGAAGGCACTTGAAAACAAACTGATTCACCCTTGTAGTCTTATAAGTCGCCGCTGCTTTCGCAAATGCGAACATAATTACATGATAATGGGTAATTTGGAGATCTGAGAAATTGGTCCCGTCTGAAGTCCTTGTAAATATTTCGTAATTTGTACACAAGTGGAACAGTTGAACCCGAACATTAAGTATTATAATATTATTATAAGTATATAGCTATAACTGCGGATGCACGACCTTGACTCCTTCATTGCTGTTTGCAGTCGGGGATCTCCTCAGCCGGTGGCCTTGAGTATTTCGATACATCAGATGAACCCCCTTCGCCATTTTTCTTGGCAGAAGTAGTTATCGTCGACGAAATCGACTCTTTAATACTCGATTGGTCCGCATCCGTTAATATATTTTGATACAACCACTTCTCACCGTTTTTCCCAGCCTGAGACCGATCAGGGCTTTTCAATTTGTCAATCGCATCTGTACACAAATTGGGAAATTCCATAACTAACGAACAATTCCAAAGCTTCAAATGAATACAATATTAATACAGATACATTACCTTGCTGTAAGTGTCCCTTCCTTTGCTGCTCCTGAGCCGCCTGGAGTTTAACACGAAAGATTTTGATATTTGCTTCAGCCTCCGTTTTCTGCTGCAAACAGTAGCGGAACTCCTTTTTCAAATCATGTAGTTCCCTCCGAATCGCCATATTCTCACTGAGTAAATTGTCCCTTTCCTCCCGGATCCCCTCCAGCTCTCCCATTTGAGCTCCATGGATATTGTCCCGATAAAGCACCAATTTCCGCTTGTACTCACTCCGGAGGGCGTCGAAGCGGTCCCTGTACATCTCAAAGGTTTGAATGGACTCTGTTTTCAATTTCTTCAAGTCTTGGATGAAATCATTCTGAGATTTATTGATGACTTGGAGTTGTTGAGAGATGATGGCGGAGCGGCAGTCCCCGCGCTCGATTTGGGATTGAAGCTCCACATTTTCCGAGGTGAGGCGGGCGACCCGGGAGCGGAGGCGGGTCAATTCGCTTTCAACTGTTGAATGAGAAACATTAAATGTCATTTTAAAGACAAATATATTCGCCTGAAGGCAGTAGTTTTAAATTAACAAAAGTTTGAAACCCTACTCACCTCTCACCCTCCTCTCCTCCAACTCTGAAAAAAGTGAGTTGCCCCTTTTGCTGTCATCCACGATTTCCTCCTCCATCCGATTCCTGTCCATAATATTTTGCTGCATCATCATAATGTCCTCCTGGTGCTCATCCTCTACGACCCTCATCCTCGCCTGCAGTTGAGAGATGCAAACATCCTTTGACTCAATTTCCTCCTTCAGCTTCTCAATCAGTTCCAGCTGCTTCTCATTTTCCTGGCTGAGGTCGTGGATCCGTGACTGGTGGGTCTCAAGGAGGTGGCGGGCGGACTTCAATTCAATATTAAGCTGGTCCTGGGCTATCTGCAGATGAATGGGTTTAAATATTAATGTAAATATGCATCACAAAGTAACACAAAAACTCTATAATATGTACCCGCATAGACTCCACCTGCTCTGTCCGGCCCACCCGATCCACTTGTGAAGATTTCAAGTGATCCACTGTCGCCTGTGACTGCTCGAATTTCCCTTTCAAGATGTTCATCTGATCACGGAGCAAGTTGTTTTCTTCACTGGAGATTCCAAGCTGGAATGACCAACATAATTTAAAAACTAATTTCATGTACATCACAAGGTTAACACAGTCATCCGTTGTCCTCCTTAGGGTTGCTATTAATAAACTTACCCTATCAGTGAAATCAATCTCCTTAGCTTTCCACTCTGCCTTCATTCGGTCCTCGTGGCTTTTTAGCTCCAGTAGCTTGCTAGCAAATTCGTCTTTCAGGTATTCAATCTCCGTGCTATGATGAAGCTTCAAGTTTTGGATTTTCAGGAGCATCCGGTGGTTTTTCTCTTTGAGCTCCTCAAGTTCCTTCTCCAGGGGGGTTGGGTCAGGGAGGGACATCCTTGACAAATGCTGGGAAATAGTAACAATAATGTCATTACAATGCGAAATGCAGCAAATAATTCACAATATACCAATTGAATTACAAATGTCCTTACTTTACTTCTTATGCCTTCCAGCCTTTGTAATTTCAATACGATTTCGATCCCATTCAAATCCGCCGTGTGAATTGATCCACGGTGCGGTGTCACTCTTGTGAATCCTTGAACCTATTCTGTTGTGTAACGGCGCCTTATGACATGGCCTGCCCCTGCCATCCAATTTGTCACTGTACTTTGCCACTTCAATTCCCTCGTCGTCTGTCACGGTGGATGGGTCTCAAGTCGTGTAGTTGTAGTTTAACGGACTCAAAGCTACTACTACCACGATGACGGTATTACTCAACAATGGAAATGAAATGCAGTCGTGAGAACTGATCTGCACCACAGTGGATCACATTACGTGGATGGTAAACAATGTAATGGAGTTCTGCCTCTGCGGCTCGGCTCGGCTGGCGGGGAAAACTAAAACTGTTCGTACGTCGACTACATATGATAAGATTTGAAGTTGGTTCATAGCAGAAGAATGATGTGTAGCGGGCGCAGGATTTAGGTTCTACTTTAGATTATTTTAGACTATGGATTGATCTTAATCTTTCGATTCCGGATCATGAATGGTTCTGGTTTTGTTTGTTAAGTTCATCAAATACACAACTTTCACAATACGAGACGAGCTGGGTTATAAACCAAGTTTGCCTTCGGATTAAAGAATAAAGTTTTACAAGACTAGAAGACCGAGCACGATAACATTGAAATGTGAGGTAACTATGTATGAAATTAAGTCAGAAATACAAGTACAATATATATTATTGCCGAGCACATGTGCTTTAGCATATGGCACATGTATGGCGATTGTATTTTCTACCCGTTTGTCTATCCGTCTAGTAGCACTTTGGGTTTGTACATCCTAATGTTGCATTGTTGTCGCAAGGTGCTTCACGACAGGTTTTCAACCAAGCCAAGAGTTAAATGCTTCTAATGGAATTACTAAAGCGATGCCTCTACGCGATATGTAGGAAGCATTATACATATTTAGTACTCTACCGTCAGACAAAGTGTTGACATTCTGACAGTTTTAAAGTATGAGTCAAGGACGTGAATGGCACCTGTTGTGGAATTTTGTTCAGCTGCAAACATGTATCTTGGTCATTTGAATTCTAATCACTTTTATGACAAAAAAATTGAGCTATCAGAAAACAACCGAATTTCTTGCACCCCTGAAAATGGCTATCTCTCAATTAACATACGTAAATCCAACACAAATTTTCTAAAGTCCGCAACGAGTAGAAAATAGGATTTGGATACCACTACACTACTGGCAAGCACGCGGTCACACCACACCATTAGTTGTCACGTATTTTGATCTGGAACTATGTGCTGTGCTTGGAATACAAATTGGAGCGTAGGAAAAGAAGAACGGTGTCGTAGTTTCCGTTTCATTCAATCAGACGTGACGAATAGTGCCACTTCGACTTCACACCTCAGCGGGAGGTTGGTACTAGAGCTGGACTGTTGGAATTCAGCCGCAGCAAATGCAGTTACCTTCTTAAAAAATTCCGGGCAGAGCATTGATGTGAACTCGAAAAGTTTCTCACCGAATTCACGGGTGACTGATTCCAACTTTAATCCCGGCATGCGTAAAATCCACACATCCTGAAACGCTGCCTTGAATGCGTCAATTCCGAACTGGAGTGTTAGAAAGATGTTGGCTGCAGAATAGGGGGAATGCGTCGTCCTCGTCTATCTGCACCAAAATCGCAATATGTCACATTTTTCAGTATAGATATACCACTCAACGGTGGCAATTTGCCGTGAATTTAAGAAAGACGCCACCTACAAAAAAGTCCATGCTAGCCAGTTTTGTACTATTCACTCCATTACGATTTGAGAACTTTCATTGTGATTGATTTGAAAATCGAATTCATTCAAATTGCTAAAGTTTTGAGGCAGCCAGAGGCTACACAAATTCGTGATTAAAAGGCACACATTGTTCATGTGAAGTGCATAGACCTTTCCTAACATCAAGTGTACATACGTCGTCCGCGATCTGAGACTGCAGGCGGCGATCCATTGCAAAGGGGTTCCCGGGTATTTACATTACGCCCACATAGTAAAAAAAGCTCAAGTAGGACTCGAGTTTTCTTCAGTTCGTGTTTTGACAGCGCGGGTAACACATCTAGATCTAACTAGGAAATTTTTTCAAACAAGAAAATTAACTGGCAAATCAAGAATCAGTTCAGTTATTTTCTGCCAAATAAAAGACATCTCCATTAATCCGTATGCTTTAAGATAAACATTTTACGAGTTTAATTCCTGAGTGTTACAATATTCAACGCCTAACAGGTGAGGAGCTTTATTCATACTGAAGAAGCACATCGATTTAATTGGGAGGTGCAAAATTGAAGTTCTTTCAGTGTTGCAATTATTACGCAATGTTTGTAAGAAAGGCAGTAATTTTTACAGAGGTGGGCAAATACTTGTATTTAAAATACGTGTATTTCAAAATACTTTTTGTGTTTTGAAATACATTTTTATTTTCCTGTATTTTGTATTTTCGTTCAAATACTTTTTCAAAATACAAAATACATTTGTCCACAATAATAATACTTATCAAAAAAAGTCTCAACGTTTCGAAATACTATTTAGCTTCGCCAAAATTAGCTTTCACATTTTCCACTCCCAACGCTTGAAGTGACATACATAAATCAAGAAATAAACATCACATAGACTTGGACTTCAACCACCACTGAAAAGCCCATGCGATTTTTTTAACTGAATTTGTCCAAACCTTTTACCTTTCATCTGTTTTTTGGGTCAGCGAAAGAAATTTATTTTATGCTGATCACAAACAGACAGAAAAAAGGCCAGATCAGAAGTAAAAAAAATATTTGAAAAAAATATCCATTCGATTCTACTTCATCCTGTGTATTTTCACAGCAACCCTACCGGACAGCCGTGCAAGTGTTGGCGTTGCCAATTGTCCACTTTTCCAATTTCCTAATAATAAATCATTTCATGCCCTGGACTGCCTTTTGTCGATTTTCGTCATGATCAAGGCTGTAGAAAATCCTAAATTAAGACGCAGTGCAGTATATTCCAAAGCCTTTTCACGACATTGCATTGCCTTTTATCAGAACGTAATCATGAAATGCTTGCTCCTGGCAAATCCGGTGCGGTGGCTGAACTTAATTTGAGCTGAACTCATTTCTACCCCACCCGACCCGTACCCAATCACTTCGTTGCGTTGCAAAGAATAGACAAGATCTTCCAATCTCTTGATCCATTTTGATGGACATCCTTCTAACTACAATCCCTTTCTTTCATACGTCCAACCGTGCTTGAACAAATATAATGCACAATGTAATCCCAGGATTCCACCCACACACCCCACTTTTTGTTAATTACTAATTACTTACTATAACCATGCATTGCACACTCGCGTGGTGCCACTTGTTTGCCACACGTACAGGTTCTTATGTACGAACGCATTGCTGTTTCACACTTCTAACAAAACCCGCCAAACTATTTGCTAACTCGGTAGATGCCAGTATCCTTGCATAACGAGATTATAATTTCCCATCACCCTTTAGGTAATGTATGCTAATCCGTTGAATGTGCGACATGTGCTAAAAAGTGATTGAGCTGTGCGGAACGACGTGCACCTGTGCACCTTATGCAATTGAACATAAATCAAGCACCTAATGGCACCCTTGCCGGAACCCCAGTGAGAACATTCCATTTCTGCAATGCAATGCGTGCTGTAAGGATAGGACGTCGGAATTTGCAGATAAAACTTTCCAAGATGTTGACACCTTAAAAAGTACAGGGAGATTTTGTCGTATATTCTCAGATATCCCTTGGACGGATCCCTTGGGAATTCTAGAGCTCCACGCGCGTCGTCGTATAATCTTTATGTACGACGCCTCAGGATGGTAGGTCCTTGGTGTTTGAAATCCGAAATGCCCTGGATTTTCTCCTTATTACGTTTCCTGTGGTGCTAAAAAGTGGATGGACTCATTCATCACGGCCTATTTGAAGACAAGGACTAAATTAAGTTTTTCTATTGTCAGTGCTGAAAGCTGTCAACACGGGATCCAACCTCCATTTTGATGCATGCTTGGGAATTATTTCTCCTTTG
Organism: Orthonychiurus folsomi; assembly: GCA_036851895.1. Classification (NCBI taxonomy): domain Eukaryota; kingdom Metazoa; phylum Arthropoda; class Collembola; order Poduromorpha; family Onychiuridae; genus Orthonychiurus; species Orthonychiurus folsomi. The sequence goes on along the minus strand of JAAXYW010001578.1, from coordinate 7,171 downwards.
TTTTTCTTTACTTTCTCCTTCTGGCACGCAAGGACCCTCTTGAGAAAGTGAAAGTTTCATTAGAGGACGTGTGAAATATGAAAACGGCAACATGAGGGCGTTTGGCCGGAAGTTAAATATCCGCTCTCCTTGTGATCAGAAATAGGAATGGAGATGAAAAATAAGAAAGACAGAAATGCGCAGAGCGGGTTTAAAAGGTTATTTCGCAGGGAATTATTAAAATTCTACATTATGTTGTTAGGCATGGAGAAGCTATATACTATAATTTATATTTGTTTGAATGCTCCCTTGAAAGCGTTGTTTTATATTTTTTTCTTTGCATCCATTCAAGCAAAAAAAAATAAAAGTATTGTCTACCTTTCCCTTCCATGTCCACTGTGAAGACCCTTGAGCATTGATTTTCAATTTAGGAGGATTTCTAGCTTTTGCTGCATCCACACTTGAAGATATTCATAGATACATGTACGAGCTATCACATCTGCATTCCAAATCCCCAGTCTTTCTTTTGTGCGAGTTTACTGCGGCAAGTGATATGGTCAAAGCGGATGTAAGTTCCATGCGGGATTACCTATGTTGGAAACTTCTGGATTTGAAAAGCCAGACTTGGATTTGATTGGGCTTTATATTCTACTTCAATTTTATATCAAATAAACTCACATGTGAGTGAAGTATTAGAAACGAAGTACGAGTGAACCTGCCAGTCGCACCGCGCAATGCATAATCTGGTACATATTAAATAGCACGAAAGCATGACTCATTTTACTCCACAAAAAGAGCCCGCAGTATTTTTGTTCTGAATAGATTGGCAACTTCTTCCGCGGACAATTAATAAAAAGTTCCTTTCTTTTGTGGTGAAGTGCCAATTGCAATTAGAATTGATTAATTGTCAAATTGGCTGACTCAGTACTAGCACAAGTTGAATGAGAGCCAATTGCCACCCAATGAGGGCCATAAAAATACCCGCACCCCATTACCTGTCATCGTTAGTTAGAATAAGAATAAGAAGCCTTAGTCTGAGAAGGAATTCTGAGAGATATTTTATGCTCCGTCATCAGGGCGTCCAGCCAAAGTGTCATTCGCAAAATGTACGCCCTTCCATTTAGTTTATGAGGAAAACTTGGCAAAGTTAAACGACACTTTGAATAAGACTTGTGGATAAAACTTAGTACAAATTGGGAGTAATTATAACTAAAACTTACTCAGCGCAATAGAACTTTTTGCCCTTCCATTTAGTGGATGAGGAAAACTTGGCAAAGTTAAACGACACTTTGAATAAGACTTGTGGATAAAACTTAGTACAAATTGGGAGTAATTATAACTAAAACTTACTCAGCGCAATAGAACTTTTTGAATTAAGAAATGAAGTTATTGTAAATCTGTGTAATACGGTTTTCACACCTAATGTACGTGTTACGTATAGCCCCAAATTTTAGTCGCTTAGACTAAAAAACATTTGCAAAAAGTAGTTATACATTCCAACTGTGAAATACCCACAAACTAGCATTTATAATAAATAGTGCTCACACGGCCTTTGATTCAGATCGAATTTCTGTGTGTTATTTTCAGAGCAATCGGATCTGCTGTGAGTTTGGAATTTGAATTTGATACAGTAGGATCAAATTCCTGAGCACAGTTGGCTAGGACCAGTGCCGTGTCGGAGTACTTTGCAAGGTTTTGATTTTGGTACTTTCCCATCGTGTTGTTTTGAACTGGAAACATTTTAAGGACACAAATAAAGTGCATTTGCTCTTCCTCACCGGATCTGGATCAGACTGACTGAATTAAACACTGGAGGACACTGGGTCTGGAGAAAAGAACAAAGGACAATTTGTGAGGATGCAGTGTACTGAATGATGAGCACCTGCAAAGTGGGGAATCAAACTAATTCTCAAGATCCACTCGCTATCAATTCAAGGGTCTTTGTCGGCAACCTCAATACTTTTCAATGCAATAAAACTAACGTGGAACGCAGATTTCAACGCTACGGACGGATCGCAGGTAATCATACGATTTGAGCATGTGCAGTTAATGGTCCTCTATTTTTATAATGTCCGGAGTAGTTATGTTTGTTTCCCTCATATATTTTCCACAGAATCAGAATTATGTCAATTATGTGGAATACAGTGTTGTATTACTGTGGTAGCACTCGTTACGTAGAATTGCATTTCCTGGAGTAGAGATAATCAGGAAACTCGGTTTGCTCCTTTTCCTTCCATTTCCAACTCCACTCATTTCTCAGAGCCAGCCACGCACTTTCCCACGGCACGCCATTGCATGTCGTTAGCTTTCTCCACTTTCTCTTTGCTTTCTCTTCCATTACGGTCGGATCTTTTTACTCTCCCCGCACCCAACACTTAACTCTTACTGGAAACAGAGTAATAGAAGTACACGTTGTGGGAAGTCGATACGGAGTTGAGTGCGTTCACTCGTAGAAAAAAAACTACATTGGATTCGGAGTGGGCAATTAATCTTTGGAAGGCAAGGGAACAATAGCCAACTCATTTCACCGGACTTTCTTGAAACCTCATTATGTGAATGAAATTTGACAAACGGATAGTCGACATTTTGCTCGTAATTTCTGCTGAAAATGTCAAATACCGTTATTCATTTAATTTGATATCCTAAATTTTTTAGTAAAGGCACTAAAGGAAATCACGTCAAATCAAATGCCACATATAGAGCTGAGCGCGAGAGTTCCTAGAAATGAGTTCCATAAGCTAGGATTTTCCCATATCGTTTCCACTTAAATTTAACAGCCATAGGCTTTACAGATTATTAGGATTTTATAGGCACTCTGGGTAAATGTTAGTTTTGCCCATAAGTGACGGAATATGATGGGATGTAGGAAAAGGAGAACTTTACTTTTAGAAGTTGTAGTTGAGCGAAAGGAGAGTTTTCCTTTTTGTGGGTAGTTCGTGCTTTATATGGTTAAGTGCCTTAATTAAAAAAGACTCTTCTCCTCAACAGAAACAGGCTGAGGGGGAAATACGGCAATGCATAACTTGAATATTACAAAGATGGCATGGAGAGATGATTAATGATTCCTGTTGAATTTCATAGAAAGTTATAGATGAATCCAGAAGAAAGGGCAATTTAATGAAGAAGCGAAAACAATTAATACAGAGTTTGTTCCATGAATCAAAATCGGAATTAAATTAAAGTTTTAGAGTCCAGGCTATTGGATTACCATGGGCCGACAAATTAAATTTTATCCTCAAAAGCGACATTTTTGAAACAAGAAACTAAAAAAGGATCCACTTTGAACAAACGGAACAAAGAGAAAATCCCAATATCGATCTCTCCTCCTTTGTCGCCACATTAATGAATTTATGGTCCAATTCCATCAAGCCTTCGAGGAAAAACAGCGATCACCACAGAACCCACTTACTTTCCCATTTCCGAAAAGTACTATTTTATATCTGACCGCTTTCTCCCATTTGTAGACACCCTGCATAGCCTGAAATCTAAGAACTGTTAGATTTTGTCCTGATTTTATCCAGAAATTAATTATCTTTTAAAATGTACAGGTATTTCGATGCATAAAGGCTACGCATTTATTCAATTTGGCTCTCCATTCGACGCCCGGAGTGCATGCCTCGGTGAAGATGGACGACTTCTCTGGGGACAAACACTGGGTAAGTCAATTCGCAAAACTTATAATTCCTATATATGTCATCTCCGGAGAAAGTTGTGCCATTCCTGGAGTTTGAGCTCGGGAATTTTAGTAGAATAGGTCCTACAGCCTCCCTTAAATGTTCCAATGGGAAATACTGGTTTCATATTTTACGATCCTCGTGATAACCCTTTCCTAAACGCAAGGTACAGACAGATCATGAATATTTAGGAACACAAAGGGAGTGGGTAATCCACATGGGATACGTTAAACCGTGTTTATGAATATTGCGCTCAGCGCCTTTCTCCATTCAAATGTTCTTACCGACGTGCACTACACCAGAATTATTTATGAGAGCTCTCCATGTGTGGTGGCACTTGAGGGAAAGGCGTAAAAAGGGAAAGAGTAATAAAGTACCCCAGCTGGAGAAAGCACAGGGATGCTTTCGACTTTAGTTTGACAATGTACTTTCTTAGCATACACTTGTGCGTTAACTGTAAGTAACACATAGTAGATTAAAGACAATTCAGCAAAATTTGTGTTAATGCTGGATAGTATCTTTAGTTCTCATTGATTTCGGGACTACTTAACACAACGGTAATTGTGTAGCATGGTAGAAACTACAGGAACGCAATGTGTGAAAGCAAATTCGATTCAAAATGTGATACCGACGCAGAGATACAAAATCGGTGAGTGAAATTGGTAAAATGTAGCATTGCGGAACTTGTATTCTCATGAGCACTGTTCCGTGCAGATGGTTCGCTTGAGCTTGCCTTCATTCAATTTGAAATGGAAATGACATACACATCTATCCATTGTCAAAAATAATTTACTCGGGATTCAAGGAGTGGAAATTCAATTCTAGCATTTTTTCCTTTCCTTGTAGCGCACAGAGTATAGAATCCCATTTCCGTTCCCTGATTTTCATCCTATTGTTTGCCATTTCGTGGTGGGAGTGGGTTCCGAGGGTCTTAAAATTTAAGGGCTTTTTCCTTGTGGTCCGGGTGTGTGTGATCATAACTTCCAGCCCATTGGGTACGCTCCCTACCATATGTACCATTCCGGTGAGGATCTTGAGAAACCACGACATGTGAACCATGCTTTTTCCAACTAAATTTATTTTTAGCTCGCCATATGTACTTTCAGTGGAAAATTCTTTTCAATCTGAGTTGTGACCATCAACCGTTTCATTTTTTTGCAATTTGCAAGACATTTGCTGGTTTTTGCAGTTCTAACAGCATTCAAAAATATAAGGACCCACAACGACACAATCAACCGCTTATTTCTTTGACTTACATTTGAATAAAATCTTACAATATGAATATAGCCGCAACCGCAGAGAAAGTGAAGGGTGAAAGTTGGCCTTCTCTACTTTCATGCATGAATCTTGGGGTCGAAGATGCTACAAGACATACGGTATTATGTATGAAAGAATAATCCCGGACTGTTTATGGGCTGCAGTTATTTTATGTTAACGACCGTATGTATTATATGGCGCCCGCATTCCTTGTGGCTCATTTCACGTCTGGAAACTGAGTGAGTACAAAAGCCGAGCATTACTACCACAGCCAGGGCATCTTGATACATACTCATGTGAGATTATTCTAACCCACGCAATAAAGCATTTCATACACAAAGGATGCCGCTTGACGCTTTCATTTCTGCGCTGCGGGACAAGTGAAAGTTGAGTATGCTCATATTGCATCAAAATATTCACATTAGAAGGACTTCCTTCTTTCGCAAAGCTTGGGCGGAGCTATGGCCAGTTTCACCGCAACGTAATCCTCGAATGTGGATGTCACTTTCCCTAGTGCAATACCCTTGAGGATCCGCTCCGCCTGATTTAAATAATAAAATTCTTAAACTGAACCACAATGGATTGCTTGCCTGCATGTTGATTGCAGTGTTACTTGCTGCGTGTTCAGATTGACCTCAAATCGTTTGTAATTAAAATGAAGGAAAAGCAAAATGGGTCGGCAGAAGCGATTGCGGAGTTGCAGCGCAGCGCAGCGAACGTGCTCAGAATAAGAGCGCTGTTCTCCATAATTAAAATGAGCGTAGTAAAAGGAATAGGGGATACGGATTTTAGAATTCCAAGCGCATCTCTAAATAGTGCCTACTAATTAGTGTCCATTCAAGGAGACAGTTCTTCCAAATGACATAAATAAATGCACGAATCCATGATTTCCATTTTATGCAAATGAAGGCCATTGACCGATAATCACCACAATATAAATTGCAGCAGATTTGAGTTGTATAAATGCAGAGACAATGTGGCAAAACAGTTTTACGCCCATACTTTCACTGAATTCTAAGCAAGCTGGAAAAAGTATTAAGTAAACTATTCAACTTTTTTCAAATTCCTACTGAAACTTTTCAGCCCAAGCTGCGTTGCGCTGTGCACATACATACATCGATTGAAATGAAAATAAATGTGCACAGACCAGACCAGAATCATTTGCAAACAGCAAGGGAAATGGAAAAGGGATCGAGAGGAAAAGAGAATCTAGAGAGATTTTGAGTTTGAATAAGAGAAACTTCTTGCACCTGGGGGATTCTGTTCAGTTGGGCTTTCTTTCCGTCAGCTTTCCCGCTTTTTAGCAAAGTAAAGAATTCCAAGGAACAAAAACTTTATGCTTGGTTTCATGTTGAGTCCTGTGCCGCGTGCGGCAAATCCGGGAAATTAATGTGAAATCCCGGTCCTGTACGAATCGTGTGCCCAGTGTGCATAATTTAAGATTCTGTATTTTGTTTTATTTCAGACGTGAATCTTGTGTCAGAGCCAAAATCGCACCAAACGGGACGAAAAAGACAAAATCACAACAAAACTGGCAATGATTGGTAAGTTAATAGGACGCTCTCATCATGCCCCCATTTTGAGTCACTCATAAATCCTCTCTTGATCCTAAATGATCTTAAATTGCCTGCATTCTTAAAGAGGGTGAATCTAATTGTAGGACACAGAAGCTGATATTTCTTAATTAAGACTAAAATGTTGATGTAAATGGAATGGAAAATAAATGGGTAAATGGAAATGGAGTAGTTAAGAGGAATTTGTAGTGTCCATCTGTTACTTTAATGTGTCTCCCGCCACCCGTATCATATCCTCCGCTTAAGAATAAAGTGCCTCTTACACAATACACAACTCCAAATGTATTCCTTTCAACTCCCAAATGACGTCCATTTCCCACCCCACTTGTGATCTCCGTCCCGCCATTTTATTTTGTTTTCTTTCCTTTTTCCGGAAAATCGGTAGCACTCACGAAAATGAGGAAAATGTGAAAGGAGTGCTGAAATCAGTCCGAGAACGGAGTTGGCTAATTAGATTATCATAATTAGATTTCAAGTAGTATATAGAACGGGACAAAACGTGGAAAATTAGTAATTGTCTCTGCTGCGAAGGCTGTATTTTGTCATAAAGTCCGCACTTTTCCAAAGAAGACTTGACTAACATCTTTATAGTTGACTATTCATTACCGGTCTGGGGATGGGCCGTAAGTTCGGACCTGCTATCTCTACAGAAGCGACTTTATGCATTGCTGCTCTCATACCACCACC
>JAAXYW010001577.1:0-20596 GCA_036851895.1 Orthonychiurus folsomi | reverse complement strand
GGAGAATGGAATGACCGATATATTAGTACCAGAGCTTTCATCTACCCAAAAGAAACCTCATGCTTAGCTATTGTTGACTTTGAGTGCTTTCTTTTCGATTTCTTTCAGTCGATCGTTGAGTGCTTTCGTGGTGAGTAGTTCCAGGACAGTAGGTGTTCCATTTGGTCTCAAGGTCATTTGGAAAACTTACCGCCAAGCCTTAATTTTTTTTGCTATTGTCCTTACTTTTTGCAAACTTCACATAAAATTTTTGGTGCAGTATTTTAATGCAGTTTTGTAAACTTTGGAATATTTAATCCTGTGTGCCTCCGTAAAGTGCCGCTAAGAAAATGAATGTGAGCTTAAATAACTTGTCCGAAGCAGAATGTTATTAAAACTGTATTAATTAAAATTCAATACATTTTAAGGCAGTTTCTTCGGATTCATCAAGGAACAGTAAGTTATCCTTATCAAGTGTCCTATCTCCCAAATTCTATATATAGGGAACTCGAATTTTTTTGAGTAAAGTATTTGTTAGGAAGTAAAGGTCTGCCCTCACTCAGAATAGGGTTGAGTTGAAAGGATTCCTCGTGTAACCGCCGCTGTCACCCTAGAAGTCAAATTTCTTGAAAGTGAAAGATTGACGCCTTTAAGGGTGAAGAACAAACAAATCTGCCGGGAGTCTGTGAGGAGATTAGGGAAGAGCACTCAAGCATTGCGTTACATTTTACATTAAGCATGAAGTTGGCATTTGGCGGCATTCTTTAGGAAATGAATTTAAATTATTCTCTGGGAAATACTATTTTGTCTAACTAAGGAAAATGTAGCAATATTTCGGAATGCATTAACTTTGCTTATATTGCGAAAATAGGCATTGCGATTATTAGTCTTTGCGGGTTGGCATTGCCATAGCACAAAATTATAAACTATTATAATTATAGCTATAATAGTAAATTATAAACTGCATTTATGCCAATAATGAGTAGAATTTGCGTTTGAATCGTATAGGCCTTAAAATAAGTGGTTATTTACTTTAGTTCGGTTAATTTAAAATTGAAAGTGTAATAAATACTAGTCTACATCAAAGTAGGAAACTACCACCCTATTTTCACTTGTGACAAATCTGTGTGAGGATGATTGCTCATGAATGTGGTTGTACAAAATATTTTGAAATTGTTTTTAAAAACGTAATTAATTGTTGATTTCATTCTTGCTGTAGGTGTTAAAAAGGACTCCGCGCCAGTAAAGAGTCGAAGACAGATGAGTGACTTGTCCTCAGCTTCAGATTATTCCACGACGGCCCAAAGCCAAGGGGTAGACCATGAGCCACCGCCACGAAGGAAGCCACGTTCAACGGTCCCTCGAGTTACAGCCGCCCAAAGTCACTCCAGCCTCGTCACTGCACCCATCGTGAATGTGGCTGTGGAGAAACAGGGAAATGTTGGAAGTAAACATCCAGTCAATAATAAAGCAAAGAGATATTCCAGTTCTACTTCCGTCGGTGCTTGTAAGTTGACAAATTATAAAACAAGTTAAAACAATGTTACCCGGCCGTGCATGTTTTCTCCGGCTGTATTAATATATTCAATTTACGGCTTGCTTAGATCACGAGTTAACAATTGAATTTAAAAGGAATATTTGTGGATAAATGTTTTTGAGTTAGTTAGTTAGTATTGGTGAGGCTTTATGTTTTGCCAAAGCTTTAAAAGCACAATCGATACAAATGGTACAGTGGACATATTTTGCTTTTACTTAACGCAAAATGTCCGTCTTGACGAAGTTCTATGGCCTTTAACGTGGTGCTCTTTTCGAGAAGCGCTTAAAGTGGTAACAGGAGTTTGGTTATCTAGATGTTTTAAAAGCTATAATGTACTTCTTGAGATGAAGATGAATAGAGCGATTTCTGTAGCTCTTTGCTGTGGCAATACTTAAAAACTTGGACGTCAGATGTAACATTTGTACTTTTGGAAGGATCCAATAACGAGTTTGCAAAATAGTGGAAGCTTTTTCTTCAATTGCACTTCAGTATGCCTGATAAACAGAATTTATTGGCAAATGATTTCTACCCGAACGTGTTCTCGGCGACAGATAATAGGTTCATCAGTGCATTTTTTGGGAAATTTTCACTTAATAATCAAATTTGCTTCTAAACATGGGCATTTCCTGTACTTCCTCATAACGCCGTTATCAATTTGTGCCTAATGCATTGTACTTGACCTCATGTGACCCGATGTATAATTTTATCCTGGAAAGTTTCAGCTACTTGGAAGAACCAAGCACTAGCATGTGGCTTTTAAAATGAAAGTTAAAATGCATTTGACACATTCGTTTCACCCCCTTCCAAGAAGTCTCCTTTCCTTGTCTTTCGTTTCCTTATATTATCTTACTCAAAATCTGAATGCAATTAAAAGCCGGGCTTTAAATGTCACCGCATGAGAGGAGCGTGCTCGCCTCAACCCCTCATGGCATTCTTTTTCNCATGAGAGGAGCGTGCTCGCCTCAACCCCTCATGGCATTCTTTTTCTTATGACGAATGTTGCTAGCGGCGATGCCATGAACAGTCACAGTTCTTACAAATTGGCATTCAACAAATAAAACAATTAGTGTGTCAGGGATAGAGACTTTAGCTAACATTATTAGCGAAGCAAATAAAACAAGAAAAAACTTTCCTCTTTTCTTCGGGGATAAATGAAATGGAGAGTTGGAATCCTATTAGCATGTATGTGCTGCTCAATTTGTCATTCTCTTCTGATTGACAACTTATATTGAATTGCAATGAAAAATTTTTACAAGAGGTTAAAGTAAAGGTTCAGTATCATAAAATCTGAGATTGGCAATTCCCTAAAGTAATTAGCAACAACCAGGCTATTTTTGTATTATATTTGAGTTCAAAAACTTGAATGAAGAAAGTGTTAATATCCACAGTCCAATCTGTGATCAATTTTTCTAAATTCTCAAATGGCAGGTGTTCAGAGTGCTCAAAATAAGTTTAAGTAACATCAATTTGGTTTATGGCAAATCGAATTGATGTAGTAATTCCGTACGTATTTCACCAACGATGGCTGCCTTTTGTTTTGACTGTCCTCCCCCTCATCCCCCTTATTCAATTCACTTCATAAAGTCAACTAACTGCGAACTTCCTTTCGCAACGTCTACTGTCCCATTAACTCCAACTCCATGTTACGCACGTACGACGCTCCCCAGTCGTCGTCGCCGTCGAGTTGTTTTAGTCGTAATTTGACATCTTGACGGTCAACAATACAATTGCTAAATACAATGGCAATGGTTTACAGTACGGGTTGTTCTTGTTTCATCGTTCCAGTTCCCAGTGCCAGGGCTCCACTCAGCACCGCCAGAAATGTTGTCCCAACTACAAATGGTACCGGAAATTCCAAGTCTCATCCCCACAAACCACTCCGAGGTAAGGAAATCATGATTGTATCTTTAATTTAAGTTATGCACCATTAGGGGTTAACATCTCGGTTTGCAAGTTCGGAGTTTAATTTTAATTGTTGAGAGCTAGGACCCATGCGGACATTAGCACTAGCAAAAAGAATTGGTTTGTAACATTGACTTTAAGGATAATCGAGAATTAATTTGAGAAAATGTGATTTCAAAGCATTTCTGACTTCGGTCTGGGACTGTGATTAATATCTTCAAAGTGAAGTGATGGATTTCTGCGCGAAGCTAATGTACATTTTATTCGCACATCAAATGTTTTGCAAACTTTCGAACGCCTTGCAATGGAATGGGTTAATTAAGGACTGGCGAAAAGTTCTTCTTACACATGTCTTAGCATGAGCCATACACATTACTCAATTCGCATCTGGGTGCGGGGCCTTTGTTAAATCCACAACCTCAATCCCATCTCCCATCCCAAACTACCACTTTTGTGCTTCATATTTCTCACAACCAATTTATTTTTAGAAGTATATAAAGCTGCAATTTGTACAAAGTGTTGGGGGAGGGGGTCTTAATAAAGTTAGGATTAATATCAAGATATCCCATGCTGATACACCCACTCCTTGTAATCCTTTCTCGCGAATTTTTAGTGATTTTTGTGCCAAAAACAATGCACTCAAGGTTCCTGGGATTCTTAATCTATAAATAATGCCTGGATGACTGTTTAAATCTCCCATGTAGCTTGTTTTATTTATTTGTTGTGTGTAACAATATTTTCTGCCATCTCAGCGACTACTAAATGAGTTAAGTTCAGAGATCTTTCACCGCCATCCCATGGATGTGGTACTCCTGCACTTAATTTATGTCATAACCTTGTATGCTTGGCATCAATAATAATTTATTGAAGCAGAGAGACCTATGCACTTAAGCTCATTCGAAGGTTCATCTCTTTGAAAGCTAATAATTCAAAGGAATTAATCATCAGTGGGTTTACCGGGCGGATAGAGCCATGTGCTTAGGTGAATTTAACTCTCCATATTTACTCCCAGCGTATTTTAAATGCCGCATGACTTTGATAGAATTCGCATTTAAGCAATTATTGTAAGACTGTGTAGTTTGCTACAACAATGACAAGGCAAGTGGATGTAGAATGTACGTAACAGCCGCAGTCGTCTGAATGTCACTCGATTAATTTGAATATTAGTTAAATTCTTGCGTAGTCCTTTGAACTTTTAATTCCGAACGTGTCCTCTATTGTTAACTTGCCGTTCCTATGTATTTTTTATGGTGAGTAGTTAATGACGTTTACAATGCTGAGGCAAGAGCTTGTTTGCAAAATACTGTCTCGCGGCTTTATAGTGCATCGGCTGGCATTGTCATGGTATGTGTGGCAAAAATGAGTAGGGAATAAAGAATATGCAACAAATTTAGATTTGAATTAGGCAGATGAGATATACAAGGTTTGGATTTTGCATTTAAACGCGTGGAACCGGTTTCACTGTCGTTCATAGCACATCTCTCTCCCGCGGGGTACATGCCAAATCCAAGCATTTTAATTGGGATCACAACGGAATCTGACAGTTCAATAACAAATGGACCTGTCTCATTAATAGGGGTGAGGATCCTTATTTAAAAATGTTAAGCGTGAAAACGAATCCATAACATCCCAAATCCCCATTTATTTGCCACATTTGCGTTTACCAATCAGATGGAGGGGTTTTTGTTGACTTTTTTGTCTGTAGAAATCGCATCCTTTCCTAGGCCCCATCCTATCATACAGTTAGATAGAATGGGGGTGGTGAGGATCCTTATTTAAAAATGTTAAGCGTGAAAACGAATCCATAACATTCCAAATCCCCATTAATTTGCCACATTTGCGTTTACCAATCAGATGGAGGGGTTTTTGTTGACTTTTTTGTCTGTAGAAATCGCATCCTTTCCTAGGCCCCATCCTATCATACAGTTAGATAGAATGGGGGAGGCCTCGACTGGCTTATATGATCCTGAGCAGAGCTGTGTCCCAGCTTTTTAAATTATGTACACAAGTTAGTAAGTGTTTTAGTGGAAATATAATAACAGTCTAAGTTTTACTCAATTTCTTTGGAAAATTTGTAATTATCAATATGCCTGTATTGAACATTATAGCGTGCTGTCAACTTGAATTTGAATTTATTCCACAAAGAAATCTGGAATTTAGTTGGTTTATTAGCATGTCACCTTGGAGCATGATATACTTTTCAATTTCTACATGATTCCTTTTAATCGCTTATTGTTATGCCAGCCCACAATTTATCCAGTCTAAAATTAACATGTTTCTACCGCGAGCTCACTTCTGCAAAGTTAGTCCCGATGGTTTAGTACTTTGCTGGTGGGGGGTTTTGATCCTTACATTGTTTAAATTCCTGCATGAAATCATTGGGATTTCCTCCTTGAAATAAAAGTGATATTTCACTTTAAATTGTGTCATGGAGCTGATTGTGAATTACTAGTGGACATTACCGTAGAATTGACTAACTCAGCCTCTCACATGCATAGTAAGGAACATACTTGAGAACATTCAAATTAAACTTTTTTAATTAAGCAATTAATTTAATTGGCTTGGGTGTCTGCTTAAACACGTGAGTAATTGGATGCAGTCTGTGTTCAACTTGAGAAAAGCACTCACGGATGACTGCAATTTGATATATAAGTTCCGGGCTTTAATAGTTTGTTCATTTGATAATTGAACACACCTGTAGCCCCGTCCACTCCTCAATTCCCTTAAATAGGCGAGGAGTAATTAAATTAGGATTTGGGACGGAAGGTGTCCCGTGTTCCTCACGATCATCACCCACACAGTGCACGCACTTTGTATTTTACAAGACGAAACATTGAATAAATTAAAGCTAAGAGCTCATATAGGCCATGGATTGCCAAATATTGACAGACCTTGAGGATTTGACCATTACGCCATAGGCCACAACCAGGGTTGACTGGGGTGGGCAATATGGATTGCTTGGAAGCATTATGTAAATAACTCTTCATTCTCAGGTGGAACATCAGTTTTTTTTCTACACAATTGAAGAACTTTAATTATATTCCCCTTCCTCCCCGCATAGAAGATGAGATTTGAAAGGGAGTTTGGTTCTTCATCTCTCCTATGCTGGATCAACCATCTCTTTTCTCCAGCGTTTAGTTAACGTCTAAATGTGGAAGTGTTTTGTCTTCCTCAGTCTCCTTCATCCCAAACACAAGACTGATTTTTTTTCAAAAATATAGAGACATTGATGTAGTTCTTTTGAATCATGATAGCAGTAGTAGGGATTTTTTAATTTTGAGTGGTTCAATTTAAACGGTAATTAGTGAAAGTGTATTGAGAAATGGGGCTCCTATTGAGTACAAGCTCTAGGGGATCACCACCTAAATCCCTCAAGTTTGAAAGGCATCTTTTTAAAAATGGAACGGAAACGCCATTTGGCTCTGCTTTCTTTCTGGAACTCGGGATCAGAGGTAAATGTCAAGTTGTTATTTAGAAAATCTCAAGTTTTCCTGTTGTGAGGAGAAATTGAATCAGAGGCAATTCTCCTGGCTTTCCTAGCACTAACACTATAAAATTTGAAGAATAATGAAGGACCAATTTAAGTCCTGCATGGCGAGTAGGCCTATTTTCTTAACAATATAATAATTGCATGTAAGATCCTAATCCACCTGAGTGGGGAACCCTTACACTAAAATTAGAAATGTGTGTCAGTGAAGTGCCTCCGGAAATTGAAAGGATGAACAAGTTTTTCAAGTTGGCAAAGAGTTAGTGGATAAGAAGCCGACGCCGCCGTCAGCGTCAAGTGCGTAAACTCTATGTCAGTACTTGCGAAAAAAATCCAAAGATGGGAGCCACTCATGCAATGCATTATTGTGGTTGGTTATGTATTGAATATTTTAAATTGCGATTAATGATAAAGCTAAGGCTTGTCATGTTAACGCTTCTACCCGCGCCCTTTGTATCTATTAGCAGGGGGCAATTTCCCTTTGCTGCATTCTCAACATCTCAACACAAGGACTGTTCATTCGACTCCACTCACTCAATGTAGACCATTGTTCCTTGAAGGGGGAAATTGAGGCAGAATCAGTGTCAGCCATCCCTTCTACAAAATCTTCATTTATTTTTGTTGACGGTGAAGGGGAAGTGCAGCCGCGGTGAAAATGCAGTTTAGTTGAGTAAAAATGCACTACTTTAATGACTTAAATGGGTTGTTTCATTGGATGAAAGATGCATCTCATCAATTTTATCTCATCCGTAAATCCATTCTACATCAATCTTGTTTGAGCGTACGACGCCTAAACGCCTTCCTTTGTTCCTAAAAAAATCGGATACATTTTGTGGGGAAGATGCAGTGCAAACTGTATTAAGACGTGTTGGCGTCAAGGTCCAAAGTCCGTCAAGTGAAAGTTCTCTAATTTTATTCTAAATTGATATTCAATATGAATTTTCCATCAATGTGGGTAGTATCCGGAACATTACTTGTTGCAAATCTCCGCCATCCATCATAATGGCTTCTATATCTGTAGGTGTTGCCTCAAGGTTTTGTGATGAGACATAAAGGAGGTTCATGGGAAGCTATAAAATTACTTGAATGCCGTGTTTCGAATTATCTAGTAGTGATGGTGTTGCTAGGTTTTGTTAAACATAATCCGAAATTCGGCTAAAAAGTTCAGATTTGGTCGAGTTGACTCAAACTGTCGTGGATCTTGAATTTGTGCCCCATAAGATCGAGTCGGCACAATTCAGGTGTACATTTGACTATACGACCTGTCCAAATTTAGCTGTGACCTGAAACATGCATGATTATTTTGTAGAACTTCTGAAATTGGTGTCAGGATTTAAATTTAATGGTTACCCCTAAACTTCAACTGAGTTAGCTAGTTATTTCCAATTGCCCGTATGTTTGCTTTAACTATATTTCTTGAATCGTTAATTGGTGGTAGCTGCAGTTAATTGGAGTATGGCGTCGTCGAATCGACACCATACATTGTGTGTTTTCGTTATTCAGTGAGCAGAGCACGGCGTGGCGTACGTTTTAATGATTCGGTTGCTACATATTCATAAGTTTGTCTGCGTTAATACCTGGAAATGAAACGAAGAAAGTGTCCCTAATCTAATTTGGATGAGAATTGAATGGATAGCCGTAGACTTAATATGCCCAATTAGGTCTATTCAACTCAACAGTAAAGTCTTGTAAAAACTGGGTGAAAACATATGGTGCACATGTATTCAGTTTTGAACAAGGAATCTGAATTAGAGTAATGCCAAATCCAAAGCTTAGCTTCAAGCCCCTGGTAACGAGGCATACCCAGTCAGTCAACCTGATTAAATGGGTTAAGTAATTCTTCCAATTAGGAATTAGTATGAGCAATAAGGGCAGCACTCCACTTGTCTCTTCTACCACTTGGATTTGTAGGATTTATAATTTTAAATTTCCGGAATCGTTCAAGTTTTTTTATCAATTATAATATGAAAAAAATCTAAATCCACTTGTCACAATCACAATTTATCAATGTGCTTTGTGCATTATACTATATACGCGAGTGGAATGGATTTTAACTCTTAACGAGTCCATTTGGTTCGAATGCATGTCAAAGGAAATCAAATTATAACTGCATGAGTTGAAATAAAAGAAAGCATTGTGAACCGATGCACATGATTTGAACCGAGCTTTTAATAAATGCTCTTTTTTCTCCCTTTAGAGTTTGGTTTTTCATGTCCTGCTTCGTTTGCCCGTAAATCCTACAGCACACCTCTTTTCCATTCCATTCCTTTTTATCAAATCGGAAACACGTTCAATTCCCACAAATAAAGTAGAAAACTCAACGCGGCGTGACAGTGACATTGAAACTGGATCACAAACTGAATAAAGAACAATAGCCACCGACCATCCATTGACACAGATTTAAATGGAAAACTTTTCCGTTCACATTCCCAAGTATCCCTTCCATAGCCATATTTTTATTTTCACTTCAGAATGTCACATTTATTTGTTTATTAAAAAGTTAATCAGAGGATTGTTCATTTCACATCGTCGTAAACATTAATGCACGTCAAGAAGGGAGGCAGGCTTTTACTAGAGACATGACATAGTGCTATTGTTCCAAGGAGCAATTGTTAGTAGATTAGTGAATAACAAGCGTGGGTAATTAAGAAGAAAATGCACCATTTGTCTTAAATGGGTCATAAAATAATGAGCATCACTTGAGTCATCCATTGTGGTAAAATATATGTATGTGTGGTGTTTGCGGGTTGCAACACAGAGCTGTGTAGTGGATAACAATATATTTTCATGTCAGAAAAATTAAGACGCTGTTGCGGGTAAAGGATGGATAAACTTGAAAAACCAGACTCTTGGAATCCCAAGCAACAACTCACAAGAAAGTTACAAATGATTCTGCATGTAAAATGTGACTGAATTGTACCGACGTCCGCACCGCCTGCTTGAAAATGCGGTCAGGCATCGCGCCGGCTTTCCTTAACTTCAGATGAATTGATTCCAAATTGGCCGGCCCCGCTATCAGTTTGCCAATTGTAATAAATTGGCAATGTATTTTTTGGAATGCACGCCAACGTGGATAGGCACGTGCTACATTTCCATTGTTGAGCTTCATCATCTCGGCCAATATTGTTATTACGTGAATAAATACGGTGGATGAGCAGGATTTGTCGTGACGGAGTGATTTGACTAATTTCGGTTCAACTTTTATTGCGAATTCTTTTCAAAGGGTTGTTGCTATAATTATACATACACATTCCCAAGTCCTGTCATTTGTTGAACGTGCTGAAGGCACCTTGTCCCATGTGAAAATGAACAGCTACATTAAGGAGCTTTATGTGATGTTGTAGGGAGGAAAGGTTTCAGCGGATGATGATGAGGAAGATCGAAATTATTTAAGAGGATGAATTGAAGGATGTCCGTCGTAGTACATCTCCCTTATTTGCCATGTTGATACTAACGAAGGAGGGATTATAATATTTTGTTTATGACTAACGGGACTTGTGTACTTCACAGCATGTAGGATGAATAAGGGATTTTAACTTGGATGGATGGATGGATGGATGTAGGTCGTGGGGCCCGGGCGAATGTAATGTAACGTCTACTTTAATACGCGATGGAAATAAATTCAATTGTAAAATCCTCCCTTGCCACTCAATACAGGCAACTTGCATGGCAAAAGTGTTGAAGTTTAGTATTTAAAGGGATTTATCTTGAGGCCATATGCAAATACCGACCAGGGTTGACTTATATTTGGACAGGGCGTGGGACCAGCCGGCCCAACAATGTATTGTACTTCACCACAAATGGGGCAAATTATAGTTTTGTTGGACACGGGAAGGCTCCGTTTTGGTTGAGGGAGCATATGGAAGGCGTGCAGCAACCCCTACATTACATGCAAATGCTTGTATCCGTCTCCCCGAAATCCAAACACGGTTTCGGTTAGGTAGGGTTACGTGGGATTAATTTTTTAAATATTAAAAATAAAACTATGAGTCATGGCAAGGTGTATTTCTGGTTTGGGTGGTTTAAGCTTTTGCTAATTATGGAAAGGTATCCAAAGTTTGTGTCATTTCAATCGTTTTTTGAGTCAGTGTTGTCACAAAGCTGTGTCTATTCACAACTTGAACTTCAGAACTATTACGTTTATTCAAGTGTGACTTCAAAATTTAACTAAGCTAAAAGTTTTATTTTACAATGGTGATGGTAAAGAAAAATGTGTTTGGTGTTCTGCAAAAATATATTCGCCCAACTTTTCAAAAAAGTAAGTGCCTTAACTTGTATCTTTCAAAATGATATTAATTGTTTCACTGCAATTCAAATCATCCACAAGCAGCAATCCGCGAAAAAAATTAAAACCGGAAGGGAGAATAGGGCAGAATAAATTCTCATTTCTTTGCTGGGAGTAATTAATACGCGTGCCAATATCCTCACATCATTCTTATAATGTTAGTTTGCATGGAATAATTTACATAAAACTTCCTTCTTATATTCCCGTATCTTAGCTATTTCTCCATCGCGGTAATATTCCTGTTGCATTGATGGGTGCACCCGTTCGTTTCCTACGTGCTACCAGTCAGCAACAAGGTAGATTGGTTTTGACGACTGAGGGAAGGAACTTTAATAATAAGAACATGATCCTACACGGTATCCCCTTTCAGTCTCCATCAGACATTCCATCCAACGTGATCATTTCAAATCTTATTCCCATTCATTCATTCCCCATGCCTCAAGGGATCCTCATCAAGTCATCAGACTGACGGAGTAGACAGATAATTGCTAACAACTCCGTCGGGAATCCGAGGCTCTTGACCAAACCCCACTACAACTCCTTCTTTTCAGTCAAAAAAATTGGAATTAAAAAAAAGAGTTTTCCTTATCAGTTGTGGTGATCAGGACGAATTGGATTTGGTTGGTATTTGCTGGTCCAGCGCATGTTCTCATTGTTGTGTTTAAGTGGAGTGTTCGTACATGTAGTTTTGCATGCTCGGTGGTTTAGTGATCTTTAATCTCTCCCCTCTGTGTGTGGAGTTGTACATCATTTTTTGATTCCAATATGATCGTGATCCTCGGGACCTCCTTATTCTCATCCATGATCCATTATCCGTCCACCTTTTGTATGGTTGCACTCCTTCATCACCAATCCAACTCCATTTGCTTCTCAACCTAAGGTCATCTCGTAAGGTTGCAGCTCAGCAACAATGCAGGATTTTAACGGATCGAGTTTCCCTCATTCGTGCAAATGGTTTTGCCTCCTTGATTCACAAATGTGCAGGGCTCGGTTGAGTAATTAATCCATCCTCCACCTTCTTCCCACTTGGGTGTCAAGTGCCAATTACTTAGTAGCTCATAAACTCCATTTATCCTTTCCATTACGGCTTTAATTAAATCCTACACACATTTACTAATTATTTCATATTGTGTTTGTGCCAAAACTTGGATTTTGTCATAATTTAGATGACTGGTGTAATTTTGCCTCCGCCCGAGTAATTAACAAGTTGAATCCCCAAATTTGGCTTGGACGACGCGGGGCACTGTGTCAAAACAAAAGGGATAAAGGCAAATCGCAAATCACACCCTCGTGTCCTATTGTGCATGTTTACACACTTTACACATGTATTTCGCGGAAAAATTGCTCAGAGCTTTTGCCATAATTACCTTTAACAATCCTTGTTTGCGGATTGTTGAAACCATCATCCAAAATTGGGGAGCTCGCCGGACTTACATGGACGTGCGATATTGGAGCTTGGGATAAACATTGCAGTTTTGTGTTACAAAATCACCTGAAGATTTTCTTATTTAGTTGGGTTGGTTATCCCTTCACAACGCGTATTTTAAAAATCCAATACTACAGTTACAGCCACAGCATTGGCACGCAAAAACACTTGTGTCCTGTATTTTCGCAAAGGAATACATACATACGCCGGTATGCAGCAAGCAAAAGTAAACCACAGTTCTTATTAGTATGCGTGGATTTGCGTACGAGTACCCCCTGCCAACCTTGCATTGAATATTTAATCCAATTCTACAATATTCTCTCAGGGGATTTTATTTATTTGGCAAATAAAACTACATAATAGCCTAGAATTTTGGAAATATACTTCGCATTCATCGTGTCGTGTACGTGGCCATGTGTGAAACTTGATGTGTGTTTGTCTTGACTGTGACTTTTGAATTCCATATAAGTGCGTTTTTGATATTTCCACTTCCACGTATTTGTCTACATGCCAAGTAAGGAGAAAGTGGGAAAGCTAGCTTAAATACTTCACGTCGACTGGAGGACAACTTTTGCACGGATTCCATCGTAGAGAGCGGGAGTCACGCAAGTCGCATGTGCTTGCGTTGCGTAGTTGATCACCCGCCTGCATGCATGCATTTCCTTCCGTAAATGTAACAATGGGACGAGGCGCCGGTGCCAGTGGCAATCCAACTAACTGCTCCTGCACTTCCTCACAACTTGTTGCAAAAATGATACGTCTTGGTCATTGACTTTGTGGATACATACCATCATCAATCCCTCCTCACCACCTCCTACCCCCCCAAGATATTTTAGCATTCAGTTTGCAAGTGGAGTGACCAAGGAATCTCAACGCAAACCCATCCAGCATTGTTGTTAAACTTTCTTCTCACCCAGTGCAGTCCCAACCACACACGGCTCCACAACACACATTCTTACGACCCATTCATTTAAATCAACCACTAAAACCACTCACAGGCCTAACCTTAATTTATTTGGACACCCTCCCTTCCTTCATCATGTTTTGCTGGGCCAAGTCAGCCTTGACCCACAACCCAAATAAACGGAAGAAGAACAAAAATAAGAAACATTTGATCCTGGATAAGGCTCAAGAGGACCTCCTTCCCAAAAATGGAAATAAGGGATCCAAGCAAATCAATTCGTCTCCAGTCAAGGCGACGGTCAATGGAATTGGAAATGGAGCCCAACTCGTCGCGGTTAATGGTAATGGTAAGAAGGCTGATAATCATAAACCCATTGCCGCCGTTGACAAGAAACCCGGGTCATTGACTGACCCTGAAGAAATTGATGATGACGATGGACCATTTTGTGGAGACAAGGAATTTGAGGACTGGCAATTCAAAAGTGTTTGGGGAAAGGATATCACGGAATGGGCTGGATTTGGTCAAACAGATGATTCCGAGGATCAGATCGCCTACAGGAAATTGAAGGAACCAGGGAAAAGGTCATTCAAGTTATTTGATTTTGACCTGGAGAAAAGGGTTCAAAATACCATTGCTAAACTTCGAGAGGAGATTGAGTCATTGGATGACAGTCTGAGTGGTGGAACTGCGGAAACGATTCTGTTCAGTTCCACTACAGGAGATGGAAGTGTAAGTGTCAGTGTCATTTCATCCCCTCTGGGGTCAGAGCCAAATCAAAAATCCACTGATCTCCATGATCAAATGTTCTACAATGACGTATTTGGAGATGATGATGGTGGGGGACTTCCGAATCTGGTGGAGAATGAGGGACGTCTGGGTCAGTGTCAAATTTTTGAATGTCCTAATCGAGTGACTCCTGGGGTTCAGAAGGTCTAATTTAATATAGGCCCTGCCAGGAAGGAAATGCAAGAAGTAACATGGTTAACTAGCATTTGTGTAGTGACTATTGAGTTGCAGGCCCTCGCTTTGGTATGAATGTGAAATGTACGTGGAGAATAATGCTGGAAAAGTGATGCTTTGAATTGGAAAGATTTTGGTAATTTTGAATATACTAGAATTGTGGTCTAGTACAGTTCAAAGTAGAGCAAAGCAAGTAAACATCTTGGAGTTAGCGGTAGGCATAAGTTCCAGATCGCAATATTTACTTGACATAGATAAAAGGATTCTGGAGGGGAACCGGAAGTCATAAATTTGATGCCCGACAACTGTACACGACTGGCCTACATGAGAATTTACAATTGTTTATCTGGAATTTTTTGCCCACTTGTCACTTGTTATGTAAATCTTGTGTATGTGTGCTTGGGGTTTAAAAAACAAAGGGTTTAACAATGCGTGTGGTACGCCCTTGTGTTATTTTCACAACTACTTGTCAGCTGTACAAATTTCATGTTAGGTACAAGGTAATGGTTGCTGATTATATGCCATGTCCAATTTGGGCTTGGCTAGTAATGCGTAATTACTAGAGTAAATTTTTAACAGAAAAAAGTATCCGACTTGCAAACGAAAGTTAACTTTAATAAATATGTTTTCTCTATCCTTTTAATTGAATGTTTGTCTTTGTTTGTTTTGCAGACCGAAATAGAATGGCTCCAAGTGGAAAGGCATCCGCGATGGATACGACGAACACTAATGGGGCGGCGGCCCGTACAAATGGGCATCCAGAAGCATTGACAAATCTTATTTCCGAAGATGATAACACTGGGGATGTCACGATTATTCCCACTAAGCCAGCCACCAGTCGAATTGATTCCTCGATCCAAGTATGCCTGGATTCAGTTTTCGGAAATGGTCGCTTCATTGAGGAAATGACAATGAGTGAGGATTCGGAGGATGCGTCTGCCCAAATTAACTATGTCAACAGTCGTCGGAACAATCAGCATCACCAAAGTCAGAATGCTGTTATTCTGGAGAACACGACTTTGAAGGAAGAAATCAATCAAATGCGGCTTCTGATCCAAGAACTACAAGGACAAGTCAAACTTTTCAGTTCCAATTATGAGAAACAGAAAAGGCAGATGGCCAGTCAGAATTCTGATTTGGCCGCCACGAATTCTCGATTTTTGTCCATGACATTAGTTGCACAGTATTTTGATCTCCAACATACCTTGATTGCTGGACGGCTGGCTACTGTCGAGGATAGGTGCTTGATGAAGGAAACCGAAAAAGGTGATTTCATCATTCAAAGAAATAAAATAAAATAAAAATGATAAACTATACTATATGGTAATCTGACGATTATTATTATTTATAGTTGAGGACACAAAGAAGGAACTCTGTTCTAAATTCCAGGAGGATAGAAATAGTCATAAAGAACAGATTGCATCTTTAACGAAGAACTACGAGAGTGAGATTTCCGAGTTGGAGGAATACTATGAGGGGCGCATTTCCCGAGGTATGCATCCAATTTATTTTTCATGTAATAATCTGCAACTGTAAATATTCAATTGTTTTGAACATTACAGCCAAGGAGAACAATGACGTCATTATTGCTGATTTACGAAGAATTCACGAGGAGGATATGCAACGTTTAGAGGCAAACTATCGAGCGGAAATCGACATCATTAAATTGAAGCACGAGGAACAGTTGGCCGATCAAGTCAAGAGGGTAAAACTACAATTATGTTTCTATGAAATGGAAAACTTTACAGCGATACATCAGTTTTGGCACTAACTTGTTTCAATAAGTTTTAATGCGTAGCAAGCTTAGAAATGCTAATGTGGTATTTAACATTGCAGGCTCCTGGTGATATTCTCCACAAGGAAATTCACTCCTTGCAAGTTGTCGTTGAAATTCGAAATCAAGAGATTAGAGACCTTCGACATGACCTTCTCGAAGCGCAATCCAAGATTGAAGCCCTGTCACAAACTAATGATCAAAATAAGGGGTTGTCCGCCAGGGTTGAGGATTTGGAGGCACAGTTGGAAAAGACACGGCGTGACAAGAACAAAATCATGGAGAAATTTAACACTATGGAAACTAGCATGTCACAAGTAGTTACAGAGAATGACCGTCTTCACTTGTACACCGAGGAACTCAATTGGAGAATCGAAACACTAAAGGCCGATGGTGAGGATGGTATTTGAAAAATATAATTACTTCCGATTTCCTCAGCCAAGTCTTATTGAAGCATTGTATAACCTAATATTTACGCTGATGTCTCACTCGTCTCAATCTCAATACATTTTTTTTAAAATTTTAGATCATGTTGGGCAGTCAATGTCTAAGAGCGCAATTGAATTTGGAACATCATTTTCTGCAGACTAAATTTTGGTGCATAGAGTCTGTTTTGCAGGGACATGCAGATACTGGAAGCATGCTTAATCTCTTCATTTTCTTCGAAATTACCTTCATAATTTTACCTAATTAGTTAGCACGCATTACCTGTTAGTAATGTCGATTGCAAGTGAAATCTCAAAGTTGTTTATTGACAATGTCGTATATACTACATACGTAAGATAATCAATTAAATAAAGAAGATAATCCAGGATCAATAGTTGATGACCTTCCGTCGCATCATACTGCATCAATAAAATATTTTAAAGCCTCTCACGCTTGTCTTTGTTCATTTGCTCACCGTCACTCGTCGGCATCCGTATTGGTAAGCTAACAAAATCAGTATCGTACATGGAAAAAAGACTGGCGAAATTCTCAAAAATATGCGCATAGCAAATTGCAAACAATATTGCAACTTTCGCATAGAGGGCCCAAATGAATCATGTCAACCTTAAAATAATTGTTTATTAATCTTCAACATCTATGAGAGTGCAAAACTTCATAGCATGGTCCATATAAACGAGACCCAATAAGTCGTATTATTGAATTTTCTTCCTTCGTCGATGTATTATATACGAAAATAATACAAAAGAATTAATGATCATATGCAGGTGATTTTGAAAAACAATTGAATTTGGCTGAGATTTTGAAATTACACCTTTGTGTATGACACATTAACTCTCTTGGGAGGGCTGCCGCGCAGTAAAATGCTATTAAACTCCTCTCACTTAGCATTCTGACCAGGAAGGATTAGAGAAAATCTAAATCAATTTGAAGTTTTACGAGCGTTCCCTGATGCAGGTAATTAAGCCTGGGGTATAATTCCAGGCCACTCGGACACTCTAATTTTCATTAAATTGTTAGAACAATGCATACTAAATACTAACCCAGCTTCTGTGACCCAATCAATCTGGGCGAGCGGCTTCTTCGTCACTTCAAAACCATGTTCGGTGAATAATTTTAAGTTATTGCAAAGCATCATGCAAGTAATTTGCCCGCAATAATTAGAGCCAAATCTGCAGTACCAAAGCTGCATCCCATACGGTCGTTTAGGTGTTATTCCATAATTTGTAGTTAATCCTTGCATCCGCGACTTATTTGTCATAATTGTTGTTGCTCTCCGTTATGTGCTTGTCATTCAGCTAAACAAATAATTTGTAATTCACTATTTGGAAAGCAATATTGTTCTATTTGATTTATGTTAAAGCGGACAAAAATTAAATCCAGTTGGATTATAGAATGAATTGGGGAGATGCTTGATTTGTCAGCAGCATTGGTGTTGATTACTTCATTCAATTTACGAGCAACGAAACTTAATGATAAACCGCAATTCATTGAATAATTGTGATTCAAACCACTCAAGTTGATTGAGTTACCCTAAAATTTTGGGTCAGAGGCGTAAAATAGGCATGCAAGTATTGTTCTAGTAATTAAATTAAAACCAGATTGTCCGAGAAGCCTGGACTGAAGTACGCACGCAGGACACGCGCTCCTCGTAAAACCGTAGAAAGGGTTTTATACATCATTGGATTTCCTCAAATCCGCCCTGGTCCGAATGCTAATTGACAGCAGTTCATTTATGTTTAATGGAGTTTCACCACTTGGGAGTTATTTGGTTTAATTCGTGCCCTACTCTGGATGCTTTCTAAATCTGGTTAACCAAGTCATCTGACTACTGTTACAATTCCATGCGCTCATCATTTCATGAAATATTAATTATTAGTCAAGAATTCAGAATTGTTTGAAACTCGGAAATCAATTCTATGAAACATGTATGAATCCAAGTGAATGCACATCATTTGTAAGTAAAATTTTCCAGCAAAATATTAATAAATAACAACCAAAACACAAGGACGTTTCCGACAACCATGATCAATCTGCTCGCTTTACTAGGTGACATCCTCCATCTTAAATTAAACCTTTTCCATTTTTGTAATAATGTGACAACATCTAACGTAATTAAGTACAGTTCTAAGAAGTTCATCATATTCCAAACCAACTTTAGCTTACGTGGTAAAACAACTCTGCTATTCGACATCGCAATATAAACAGTACTATACGTAACCCAGTAATGGCAACGGAAGGGCTTGGCCTGAAGGGCTCAAGCACCAAAATCGACAAAACATTAACATTACAATACATTAAATAAGACAACATTGTGTCAATGAAATCCAGGTTGGTGACCAGGAGAGAGTTTATCCGAATTGAAGAAAGAGAAAAACAATGCCCATGAGGCTGATGAGATAAGCTTTCATCATCTCGGATTCTTTGGCGGCGGAACTCTGTGAAAAGGAAGAATCAAGTCAAGAATTGATTATTAAATGTGTATTTTTTATACAGAAGGACAATTTAATTTACCTTCAAAGATTTAGGTGTCGGTTTGTGTGCAATTGGTCCATTTGCTGATGGAAGGCGTGGTGGTATGGCTGGAACAAACCTGCGGTCCTGTTGATCTCTGCCAGCTGTGCCCTTTGGAGTGTTGTCTAATTTAACCCGTGTTTTTGGATTGAACTTTGGGGTGAGCGGTGGTCTTGGTGTGATAGATTTATCAGTCTGAGATGTTGGTTTGCCAACTCGGCCATCGGTATTCCTGACTGGTCGCATTTTGGCAAATTGAATTTTTTTTGGTGGAGCTGCCATTTTGGTGCCTGCGGCGGCTGGTTTCGCTACTTTTGCTTTGGTTTCATCCACGATAGTTAAAGCAGTAGTGTACGGCTTGGAAGCATTGCCATCATACTCAGTAACCACAACGAGCGGGATCATAAATCCATTGGCTCCATTGTCCATTTTTTCTTCAAATCTTTTAGTCTTGTTTAGGAAATAACGTTGCCGATTCAAAGCGGTGTTTCGATAAGGATGATGATTATTGTATGTGCAAGTGGCACTGACCTCATCGGTGATATCGCGTCCACACATCCCTAAAAAGCAGCGGTAGACTAACCAAAAATTAATTTTCTGGTTGTTTAAATGAGCAAATTCTACTGGGTTACTCCGCTTATGGCAATCGCCCAAAAGATATCTGGTATTTCAGGCATAAAGTCCCTGTCTAAGGTTTCTAGGAGCCTGACTATAAATACTTTAATTTTTTGCATACCCGTAAGCAAAGCAGCCAAGATGAAGGTGAAGATTTGTCTGGAACACATGTTGTAGAAACGATCGCGATTGTTGGGAGCCGGCATTATTCCTGGATGATTTTGTGATTTCTTCACGATGTAGCGCAGGCACTAAATCGTAAGGGAGTTGGAAATTGACGGGAACAATTAACGCGCTTCTGAGTCCTGGAAGAGAAAGGGATGAGGAAATGGAATCAGGGAAAGTGACAGGGAATTCCACTAGGATCCTGATTTTATAGTCCAAGCTCCTCAGCTAAACTCATGCATTAGTCAAGACAAAATCTGAATACTTCGGGAAGTTTCTCCATCCCATCCTGCTTTCCCCCTTGGAATCACCTCAGTTGCCACCCGCACCGGACTTTCTCTTCCCTCCTCTGATTGTTAGGATTTCATTCCCTATTGTTTGCGTTCTCGGATTAGTTACTATCCAATTCCTAGTTCTGAAAAAATATGCTTGCTGGGATGGAATTTTTTTTACAGGAATGCGACAGCCAAATGAAAAATGAATAAAATCTTGGATGACTTTGATTTGAGTATAACTTCGAGCGTTTATTCCGGAGACAATACAACAACAATAATTATTACACGCAAAAGCATTCACAAAATCCAAAATACACATTCAAGGTTAG
>JAAXYW010001576.1:0-20605 GCA_036851895.1 Orthonychiurus folsomi | reverse complement strand
CAGAGCTATGGGGGCTCAATGGTGGGGTTGGATAACTTCTGCTAAGTAATCCATGTCCATGACTCGAACTAAGCAAGGGATGATGAAGATGGGCCGCCGAAGATGGTGGATAACCCGCCGCAGCTGCTGCAGCCGCCAAATTCTGAACCGCGGCCGCCGTTACAGAAGCCTCCATTGCTGCTGCTGCCGCGGAGGCTGAACTAGAACCTCCAAAACACGTCGTATGAGTATGACTCCTTAAATGACTTCGTAACTCTTCCGAGGAACTAAATCTTTTCCCACAATAATTTTCACCAACAATCCAACTGCAAACATAGGGTTGAATTGAGGATGAGGATCCTCCATGGTAGTAGCCCGGGAATCCTGGAAAACCGGGAAGAAATGAAAATCCTCCAAAAAGTGACATCGGATTCTTGTGATGATCACATTGTACACATCCGGCTGGACAAGGTGGAATTTTAAGTCCACCGAGTCCATGTGACCCCAATTGACACCCCGTACAGTAGGGGTCACGACATCCTCCGCTTGGAATCGTGTCTGTGACGGAGGCGGGCGCGCTGGCCGTTGACGTGGCTGCAGAGGATGGGGAGGACGACGCCGAAGCCGCCGCCGCTGCTTTGAGTCGTGCGTACGAGTGAAGATACGGAGGAATCCCTGTACCACCGGGAGGATAAATACCCTGGAACGGGAGTCCGTGCTGGTGAGTATGTTTCAAGGTCAATGGTAAATCCACGGATAAATTACTACTGAAATTAAGGGGACTGGCCCTTTGGATTTTTGTAGAGGACTCCTGGGAGGTGGACGACTTGGGCCTTGGATGAAGATCCTGCCGCTCCCGCCGTCGACGTGGAAGATGAAGAAGACAAATTCGAGTCAGCTGTTGAGGAAGTGACAGGCGGAGTCGGGGCTGTCGTCGTGGGTGATTTATTGGCGGGATTAGTGGGGGAGAAGTTGTTCGGTGAAGCATTACCCGGGAGTCGAGGATTCGGTGTGGTGGCTTTGGAGCCCGATTTGCCGCCGCCGGGACAGCGGGATTTGGCATAGTCGTCGCTGGAACTTCGATTCGTCGTCCCTGGCCCATCGCTGACATTTATGGACTGATTTGAGGACGAGGCGGACACTTTATCAACAATGACGACGGGGGAGACTGAAGTGGCCTTCCGATGACGACTATCGATGAGGGTTTCGTGGGGATGTTGATGTTGGGATTTATTGTTGCTGTTTTTACTGTTTCCAGCTTTTCCGGTTGGAGTGGAGGAGGAATTGGATGAGGACGGCGTGGGATTTGGATTTTCAGCTGAGTGATGGGCAGCCGCCGAAATGCTGGCATTTAAAAGGGATGATTTGGCGGAGGAGGAGGGCGGATCCGCTCCGATTTTGACTGCACGTTTGAGCCAGCAAAGCCAAGGGGCTTTTCTTCGCATCCAACTGGAAAGATCAAGGAAAAAAGAGAAATGAACAAATTAGCTTCATTTGTCAACCTCCAGGAATCTCTTTCGTAGTTAAGTCAAGACTTATCTCCTCTCTTATCTGTCTTTGAGCTAGTGAGGCATGCATGCGTTACAGAGCAGAGTGTATTACCCGCATCGAAAGGGCGGGAAGGCCGGAAATGGCACTGAGGAAAAGTTTCCAATAAAAGACATTGTGTCGAGTTCCCTTTTTGTTTTATCATTCGAATTAATTAATATGTAACATGAGGAAAACTACCCAAATAAATATTATAATTGCTCGAAGGTTTGTCCACTATGAGTTCACTTGCTCATAGTTTTTATGTGTTTGCTCTTAGTGTCCGTTATCAAATTTGATATATGTATGGCACTGTTCCAACTATAAGCACATAGTTTGCGTCAACAAAAACAGCATGATAATTGATATTGTCCTTTGCAATTTGAGTTGAAAAGATCAGGTTTTGCACCCTTTTCTTACAAATGAAGCAATTAACGGTAAATCAAACAAAAATTACTCAAATTCCCAAGAATGTTAAGCAATTAACTGAAAGGTCGGGTGCGAGCCCACGTGTTTTGAATTAATGTTCGCATGTACTTAAATGTAGCTAGTACAGTAGTGAAGAAACAAAACCTGCCCCTTCTCCATGTACAGTGTACAAACAAATTTAAGAATTACGATGTATGATTTTACAATGCATAGCATATTCAATTAACGAAGTCTTGAGACGTGCCAACTTGAAATTGTCTTCCACTGCACTGCACTGCATAGTTTATGTTAATCGATTAGGGTAATAAAATAAAATCTCCTATTAGGAGAGATCGTAATTTCTTTATAAAACACAAGAAATGCTTTTGTATGAGAATGAGATTTGGCTTGTAATCCAAGGAAGCATTGATTGATTTATTGTCGAGTTCGAGTTCTCCCATTAGGAGAGATCGTAATTTCTTTATAAAACACAAGAAATGCTTTTGTATGAGAATGAGATTTGGCTTGTAATCCAAGGAAGCATTGATTGATTTATTGTCGAGTTCGAGTCAACCTCCATTGCCAAAGTCAATCAAATCCTACGATGAAGTAAATGAATGCGACAGACATGCTTTGCTTGAGCTGAGTAGGAGTACTCGAAGCACACAAATTTGGCCAAGGAACGAGACAAAATTTATTACAAAGGACATTTATTTGGACTGATAAAATGTGGATAACTATTTAACAAGCTTTGGAGATTAGCCCATTAGTGAACTTGCATTTTGTCAGCTCAACATTTGTTGGAACTCCAAACCGGATGTAGTTAATTATCCACTGCAATTTCTGCCAAATGACAAACTCTGAAGTATTTTATTTTTTTACTGGTTTGTAAAAATAATTTACTGCAAAAATTATTTTTCACTAATCGCTAATTGCCTTCCACAATTTCAGAATCTTGGGTATTTATGTTATGTGATATCTCAGGTAACTGATGGGGCTGTAATCCTAACTTGTAACGCAAATGGCAACTCGTGTTGGATTTCTACATTGAAACAAAATTCATAGCAAAGAATTTGTGCAAGCCAAAGTGGGTTAATTTCCATTCCCGTAAGTGAATAATACACGTTTGCATTGGACAACGAAACCATTTGCATCATCCTGCGGTTCCCCGTTAATTATTTCCCAGACTTGAATGATAAATATGATCAGATAATCTGAGATAGCAATAAACGAAGAGAACAGTAGACAAAGACAAAGATCTTTTGACCAAAGCATTCCCATCAATCAGACCCCTAATCTCCTCCAAGCTGGACTGACTGGTTTTTGCATGGATCGCGAAAACTGTGAGCAAAGAAAAGCAATCACTTATTCTCTACTTTATGGAGGATAGTAATAAAGAACAGAATGGAAACGGCACAATAGTGACACTGACATGGGCATGAAATGATCCTCAATTACCAGTTTTGTACCCATGTCCTGCAGTTTTATAATCTTTGACAGGAGGGGAAAAATTTACAACTTTGTCAATTGATGCATGTGTCTGGTTGTGTGGTGGAAATCATATTACAAGGGATACAACTCGCATATCTACATGTACGTATGGGTTTTTGGCTAGACAGACAGACATCACGAAACAAATTTATGACTTCCTTTTAATTTATGCCTCAAAAGGCTTCAACGTGTTAATTGTGTTAATCAATTTAAACGACTTGTAATTTTGCCATAATTTGCAATCAGGAAAGGAGAAGGACGACTCAGCACGACGCCCCACTCCCCTCCTTACACAATTCCATAATAGCTAAAATCGTAAAAAGTCACCTACTAAACTCTCTACAGTAATAGATGGAGGGGACTTTAATATTTTTCGTATAGATCACTAAATCTTAGAACACAGGCAACACGGCTCGACTATGAAGCGCAATAAAGGTCAAACCGCCCAAAACCTGGTACCAATTTGAGTCTATTTACACTAATGAAGGGAAATCTGAATGGCATTCATAAATGTAAAATTGATTATCATAATATGAGTTTGATGTAAAGCCTATAGAAGCAAATTAACTCAACAATTTCAACTTTGCATTTAAAAATCCTCACAACTTCTGTAAAAGTCCATTCGGTCAACTCCTCCAATTGACACTATGCCACACGGACACAAGAAATGTGGAAGACATCCTCCATGCCATGTCGTACATAGTTTATTCACTGACTCTGGCAAACAGCTGGTGACCATCTATCATGTCATACAACACAGCAGCCTCCACATACAACGACGACGACGGGGGGATGGATAATGGTGTGTGACCTTACATCTGTACTTTCAGTAGTCAGCCTCAGTCACCACCACTGCCACCAAAGTACAGTAAAATATGCAAACACATTTTACGTGCTGTACAAAACACAGCTAACTGCATTATGGGTCATGTCATCTAACACGCACATGTTCAGCGTTTAGCAAATGTCACGTCCACGACAAACTCAAAAAATTCCATCCGGTTTTTGAGGACTTTTCCTTGTCCAACCAAACCAAATGCTCCTGAAGAACGTCGCTCAATCATTTTGACAATTACAATCCGCCGACGTCTCATCAATTCCTAACTTGAGTC
This sequence comes from Orthonychiurus folsomi, assembly GCA_036851895.1. NCBI lineage: Eukaryota > Metazoa > Arthropoda > Collembola > Poduromorpha > Onychiuridae > Orthonychiurus > Orthonychiurus folsomi. The sequence goes on along the minus strand of JAAXYW010001576.1, from coordinate 16,088 downwards.
AAAGGGTGAACTTATCCCTTTGAATGGTCATGTTGGCAAGCCATGCAAATGTCGAATACAACAAATTTGCATGTTCAGATTTCCCTTGAGGACGGACGACGGACTTGGAGGCAATCAATTGGGCTCAATTCAGGTTTTCACTTTATGGCCCATGCCTACGCAATAAAGGCAAGTCTAATTGCAAAGTGGCTCGGTGATTAATTCAAACTCTGGCTGGATTCATGGTAAAGGAATGCGAGTGGCATAGCATAGCTTGGGGTGCCTGGGGACAGGGTGAATTATATTCAACAGATGAAGATATATTTGAATATTATTATATGCCAAGTGGGGATATGGGCAGGGAAATTGCCATTCATCATCATCACGGCATTTAACTTGGATTTATTTGCCCAAACAGTTTCCCTTCTTTCCATGGCATGGAGTGGGAGTGACACTAATATTTAGTAATTTAGCAAAGGGTAGTCGGCTTCAGCCTGCCAATCAGCTGCGGGTCAGATACATAAACGTGTTGCCAGTGATATTGAACTCCATGTCTAGAATGCATTACATTATGCAATGTAATACTTGAAGAATCATTTTAGCAGCGCAACAATGCCACATCATTTCTTAATTTCTGTGAGCAAATTCGGATCCCAAATTTTACCGGAAGTTTAACTATGATGTACATACGTTATAAATACAACTAAAAATAATTCCAATCGGGCATCTCGTTCCAAAGCCAATCCTTGGAAAGGAACCCATACCGAGAAATTCTAATTCCAAAATCCGACTAAAAAGTTGGTGTAACTCATCTAAAGTAAGATTAAAGAGTACAACACCCGTCCTGTCCGCCCTAAAAAGGATTCTTTGATGAACTGGAATAATAATCAGGATTAAGATTTAAGGTGGTCTTGTTGAATAGAATGAAATCGCAAGGGCTCTTAACTTTCATTTAAGTTCCCAAGTCGTGGGTCGGATCCACATATCCGTACGCATGTAAAGTGTGAGTGGGTGTGAGTGAGTGATGGAAATGAAGGGCTGAAAGAAAATGAAAAGTTGAGAGGGAAATGAAGTGGATTGTGGCTATGGCATGGCATGGCATGTTAGACCCACGTCTTTCATTCAAAGTGACTTTGAATGAGTGCTAAGTTGAGCTAATTGATATTTTTCAATCTGCCCTCCACCGGTGCGGTGGATGCCTTGTGATGTGTACTTTGAATAAGTGGGGAATACTAAATGTAAGATAAGTTTTCATAATAATATTCCAAAGTCCAAGTCTAAGACAAGGGGTTGTCTACGGGCGGGGACGAGGAGAATGGAAAAGTCAAGGGGACGTCACCCAGGGCTCAAGAGTGGCACCTTCCATAATAACATTAATGTAACAACCTGTCAAGGTCCATGATTTATTCATTTTTTTCACTCCGCTCTTACTTTTTTTTGTGACTGTTCTGTTCTGTTCTACACACACAAAAGTTTTGGGAGTCCCGCCTTTTCCTTCTTTTATTTTTCCGCTTCCTTTGGCATTCCGTGCCCCGGACACATGCAAGTCCGTCCCTTTCCCTACTCTGTTATTACCTTTTCTCAACTCTGTCAGGCTATTTCAACATTTCGGCAAATAAATCATCTTCATCGCTTCATTCCCTTCCTCCCGGCTTCGGATCGGACTTAAAAACCCCAAGGAAACAATTTAATAGTAAATGTCAGGTTCAAAAAAAAAAAAGAATTCTGAGGCGAAGACGATGAGGTAAAAGTCTACCTTGGGGAAGTAATAGCATTTGGTTCCATGGGTTCTGGGAAAGGCGGAACCAATTGCCTTTCCCCTGTCAGCATTCCCATTCCCCATATAAAGCTCAATGTTGAGAGGGTTCACAAATTTCACACCTCGGTTTTTAATCGTCAGTTCTTTCCCCTTGCTCAAATAATCAATCACTTGGGGCCGTAATTAACCTGTCCCATTAGTGTGACTGTACACGCAACCAATCTGTAAATAATTATATGACTGTAATGTACCTTAGCCTTGAGGAAGGTTGTTTTTACATGTCTTATCCATTTTGCATTTATTTTTTGTTTAGAGAACAATTAACGCGTTAATATTTAAGTTTGTTCATATACGTTATAAGTATACTCAAACCATGTGCTTTGGTTAAACTCAAGAATTATCAGTGCTACGTTGTAAGTTGCTACGGCGGCGGTAAAAGGATCCATCCAAATCTTCAATCACCACCTTTACCCTCCAAAATAATAATTTTAAATTTGTTTACTTCAATGCAAGTCGCGTTATATATTTTGTAATCCCTATAATCTGTTCAACCCAAAGATGTAAATTTGTATACTGTGTCAAACCTGGCAACTTACTAATATGGTAGCAGTACCAATAAAGTTTGGTTTTCTCTCTATCGGTAACACAGGAAGCACAACTGTTAGATATGCATAGTTTTTATTCTGGCATTGAAAATTCCAGTGGACTTTTACCTCGATGAAAATTTTAGAATTACAATAATTAAAGTCGCTAATAGAAGCCAGGTTGTCGGACTTTGCCATCTGATTCGAAATTACAATGCTCAAAGTAATTAGCTCACCGTAGTAGGTAAAGGTGTCAAATACTCGGGTCGCAAGTACTGATTGCTGCTGGATGAGGTCAACATGATAGCTCGCATCAGTAGTGAATCGTTCAAAATTCGTCTCCTTGGAAAGGGTGGGTAAGTGTGAGAAGTGAAATTAGCTTCCGTGCCTCACTTGTGAATGTTCAAAGAGTTTTGTGAAGGTGACGTGACGTGACAGTCCACTAATTAGCACTATTTGTTATTTCCTTCATATTGATTTATGATCTTAATCAATTCCTTCCCCCGACATGCTAATGGGAACACGATCCAACCAACCGCACACACGCACCACAACAGCCACCCGCACCGCCAAGTCTGCCTTCAAGATCCTCCTTCCCAACTTCTCATGATAAATTCCCTGGTCTAACTTTTTTTTACAGTTGAATAAATCACTTTCTCACCAATCCCATCACTTCATGAAGTTTTTTTTGTGTGTGTAAAGATATTTTGTGTAATAACTTCCACGGTGGCTGGACGTGATAATAAGTTTTAGGTTAATTCTCAAATTAACTATTCACTCACGGACTCGGCACTTCTTTCCTTTAATGTTTCCTTGTCAAGGGAGGTGCTTTGGAAATTTGTAGCTCTCACAATCTTACCCATCAACCATAACTCCTTTTACAGGCGTTTGGATAATGAGATTTTTGACTACGTACGAGTCGAGTGGTTTGGTGAAGGACTTCGTGTGAAGTAAAGTACAAGTATACTTTTACAAGTTGAAATTTACATGCATTGAACTAATGCGGATTCCTTGCTTGCTTGTAGCTTTATCGTTTTGTGCATCCTTTGTTTTGTAGAGGATCTATGCAAAACAAAGGAAATCATTAATCTTGACTCCTATGCCAAGGTCAACCTGCTTTTCCGTTGATGTTAAAATTGAAAATGGCACTGATAGCCAGAATTTGAATCTTGTAGCTTTAGAAATAACTAACATATTTATGAACATTAGAATTTTGAAATCAATTTGGACAATCAAGATGATGCATTTGCGCAAAAACTAGAATAATAGACTAAAATATTTGGTTTAATTTTAAATATTTCCAAATGCTTACAACTATTCAACAGGTGTACCTTCTATACCAGTTTTAATAAACTCTGGACGGAATAATTTCTAGTATTCTAACCTTATCTTTCCCATCCCATCCTTCGCGTGAGTGTTTGTGTTGACAGCCGGAGTCAGTCGACGTCCCAAGTGTGAAAATTGATTTCCTCGGGTTGGATCCTACAAAAATTCAGTCTTCCTTGCCGTTGGAATCCACGGGGACTGTCAAAAGGCCAAGCTCAGTCTCCCCTTGTTGTGTTGTGGTGAATCCGCCGGCCGGTCTCGTCCTTCCAATGCAATGCGCGTCCGTCCGTCCCTTCACGCCGCCTTCACACAACTGTTGACTTTTTGACACAATGAAAAAAAAATTACACGGTCGGAGGGCAAGTGATGAAATGGATCCCTTTTGACCAAGAAAATGGACTTTCCTTAGATCCGAGGACGACGTACGTGTGTCTTGGACTGAGTGAATGGATGAAATGATCTTCTCTTTTCTTGGATCATCCTCGCCTTCAAGTCGTTCACGCAGTCAGCGCACTACGAACGAAGGCGACGGGGCCGCACCACCCTTGAGGACAGAAACGGGATTTCCCGCATTCTACCCGCTCCCGGTTTTTCAACAACTTCACACTGAGCAGCTGCAATCCTGGGGACTCCTCTTGTTTAACTTTATTACACTTACACTTACATTTCTCGGGGAGTCGACTCGGATTCGGATTTGTCTTCTTCCCATCCGTGGATTGATACCCTCAGTGTTGGAGTGTGGAGTTTGACTGGGAAAGAAGAGGTTGTGAACTGAACGGAGATGAATGAGGTGGAGGATTGGACAGATGACATACACGCAATCCCAGCTCCAGTTTTATAATATTAAGGGACTCAGGGTTGGGGAGACACGTCCAATGATGAATGGGAAGGCTTGATCCTGGTGATAAATTAACTTTCCACACGGATGTGCTTTGGTGCGTCTCTTCCCGCCGTGCTGTGCTGGAGTTTGGCTCCGACGACGACGAATGTGGGCAACTCGTGTCGTGTTTCGAAGGAGTCAGGGTGAAAGATCACTTGCGACAGGCAATCCAAAGGGATGAAGATGTACAAGATGCTATAGTAAATGTTGAAAGGACCGGGTAGTATTGAATTCAAATAATTTTATTCTCTCAGAAGCAAGAATATAAAAAATTAAGTTAAACTGCGTTTGACTTTTTTAAATTAAAGTCAAATTTTGACAAATACATATCAGATTTAACTTTGACTTCATCTGTTTGAGACAAAGTTTTACACGTTTCGGTTTAGTTGCATATAAATCATCCTTTCATCTGATTTCTAATCCGAATGCAGCAAACATAAAGACGATGTCGAGTGTTGTCCGTCGAACTTGAAAGAAATGACCCGTGGACGTGGATGGAAAACGTTCGGCAAACATGCCAGGTTTGATGAATGACCATTGATTTGCGGTTGTCAGAAATGAGAAATCATTTCCTGGAGGTCCAAATGAATGGTGATTAAGGCTCCAATACCACAGTAATTTCCCTTTGCACAAAGTGACCTAGACCCGGAGGAATACATACCAAGCACGAAGCGTACGGAATTCAATAGGGAGGAACTTGCGGACGTTGAACAGGTCGTCGTCGTCGTCGTCGCGTCGTAATTTCAAAAACTCCGACATTATAATGAATGATCACAGGGACAGCTGTAGTGGTAGCCCTTGTGGTTCCCTATTTGTGTAAACACGATGGACAGAGTTTGACCACCGCATAGCGCCTTTCGACGACTCTTGTCGTCGTCGGAATTCAAAAGTTTGAAAGACGAAGCAAAATGCGGGCAAGTATTGTTCAAGATGAGCATTTTAAAGGTTGTGGGAGTTGAAGTGGAAGGATGGAAATGCTTGGTGAATGGTTTTGGGTGTTTCTGTGGCATTTGGAAGCACATGGGCCTGCCTCGCCTTCATTTATCACTCCCGTGTCACCCGAACGCCAATCAATCCTGATTAATCGTTTTGGTCTAAAGCAGTGACTCCTTAACTGATTTCCTTTCGAGGAGCAGTCACATTTTTATCTCTTTCCTCATGAGGACGGCTTTGGGATTAATGGTCAAAAGACATGGGAGTTGTACCCTATTGGGTTGAAGGATACATGCTGGCGGAACATGGTCCTTGTGGTAAGAATGGGGTCTAGTCTAAGCAGAATCTAGCTCAATCAGGCTAATTACAAGAATGAATGTATGTGCACAATGTATTCCTTTACTTTTTCAGTAATTGTTAGTGCTGGTGTGTTGTGTATTTTATGCTTAAATTAAGTACAACTACTGGGATTGGTCATTGTATGAGTATTTGAGAAACTTACAACTATTTATATAGTTAAGAATATTTTATTAAAAATATTTTATTTGTCTGGCGTTAAACTTAATAAAATTCTATACATTTATTTAAAATGTTGATTCCAGCATTGTTTGTCCAGCCAAGTACAGCTTTTCCTCAACCCCCTCCCACACCCATTGGATTTGCTGTCAGAATTGACAAGACTTGATGTGGATTTTGTAGAAGAGAACGACCGATCCCGTATGTTCCCTGTCCATGGAATAACACCAAGTAATCTCGCCTCATCACGTAATATTGGATTTTATTCGTCCCAACCCAGGAAGTGCTAAATCCCCGTGTCAACGTCACCATGAAAGTCACTAAATCGCGGGAATACATCAGAATGTACGAGCCCAATAAATATGAGTCCTCCTCCCCCATTTCTCCGCCTGGCAATGAAACCAGTTGACTGACTGACTGTGAGTGTTTTGCTTTTCTAAACATTCATTCCCCCATCCTACGGGGAAGTTAATGGAGTTAAACGAATTGTGGAATGAAGTGAAACAAATAAAGAGGAGGCTAGGCGGTGTGTGGACTGTGAACTCTTTTGGAGCCCGTAAGATGTGATTAGTGAAAGACAGATGGAAAGTGAATGAATGGATGTTGAGAGACTTCCCTTTTTCCTTTTGCTTGGGTATTTTCCATGGGGGTGACGGAGAAATGAATCCGGTGACAAATTTACGGGGAACAAGTGTAGTGCATTAGGAGGAAGACCTCTGGGCCGTTCCATTGCAGAAAAAGAAATGAGTCGTCGTAAGGTCGTAAGGAGGGAAATATATTTTTCGGATGAGTCGTTCCAAGTCCAAGTTTATGAGGAGATGAGATGTGTTCTCTTGAGTCCTTTCAAACTTATCAATCCCTTCAATAACATCCACCCACATATACACAGGGTGAAGAAAAAACTAGGCATGGAAATGTGGGTATTTAAATGTTGTTTATTTGAGGATCCTGAGTTATTATGAATCCAAGTGCAGTGCAGATGGGAAGTTTCATCTTTTGAATTGAGCCATTTCTTGCTCATTGGCGTCAAAAACTGTGGTACTTTGTTTCTATATTATATTCCATTCTGGTTTTCCACAATTCGGTGCCTTATATTTATATTTTGTAATTTCCATTGATTTCTGATCGGAGTAATAATACAAAAAGTAAACTTAATATAAATTGCTATCATTCAGCATCGCGTGTCGTTATGAACAAGTCCTCAAGCACTGTGAGATTGTGACTGACCTCCCGCATGGCATTTTAATGGTTTATATTTATTTTTGCAAATCTGTATGAAAAATTAATGCTTTGATTTATGAATCAAGGAAGGGAAGGCGGAGACAGTCGAGAAGAAAAATATGAGAAATGGATGATGGTGGAAAATGAAGAAGGCCCCACCATGTGAAATTTTGGTTCTTGGGACTGATTTATGAATGATTTCTCAGCTGGAGATGAGTGGTGCGTCTGTCTCTCCGTTTCTCTCGCCTCTGTAAACCACTTTTCCTACTGTCATTTCCCTCCATAAATTACCCACACCGAATAGACCGCAGTCATATATTATTTATTTTAAATGCAAGTCCTGTCTCTTTCAAGAAATGTTTACACTCCCTCTCTCCCTCCGCTCTTACTCGGAAAGACTAAAACAACCGCTCCTTTCAAAAGTTTACGGAACCATAATCACAACGCGAGGCGAGGAATTTTTTTTTAAATCTAGCTTATTATAAGTGTATAATTTATTTGACTTTGCCTCTATTCCTAAAAACACAACTGGTTTTCTAAGAAAATTAATATAATTTTAGGCCTTTAGCTTTGCGGTTAACCAAGAATTAAAAGTCAACATTTCAAAAAACTATGAAGGGATGACAGCAAGTTTATTCTCATCCAAGTTACTAACCTAAATTCCCGACGTTATTCTTTGAAAAAAATCTGCTGCACAAGTTCAACAACTAAATTAACTTAAATACACGAATTTAAATTATAAAATTTAATATCGGCGTTCACGCCTGTCTTGAATTCGGAATACTAAAAATCGCTTTATATTGTTAGTGGAAATTTGAATAATTTACATTTAACTAAATACTTTGGATCTATTAATTGTGATCACAACCTGGCACGAAAATGTGCAGTTGGCGATGACTTGTTGAAGAGGGCGGCGTATGATATTTCCCTGAAAATCACAATCAAGGGGTCGCGGTCGGGCTGATGACGTCTGTACATGACAGGTGGCCACAGGAGGTCAAATTTACAGGCGCAATTATGGCTTGCATCTTGGTCAGGCGCCGATTCCCCTTTTCCATTCCGTACAGTACTGTACTTGGGCCCTTCCTATTCATTCCAGCTATTTATCCAAAATAAAATGTTTGAAACTGTCATTTTGGATTTGATGTATGCACGTGCGGATTCGTATACATTTGCCGCAAAGTTAACCCAATCTAGAAAAACCAGTTAGAGATGGACCTGGTTATAATATTGGTATATGTTGCAGTAAACAAAAATTAGAACACGGCTTTCAATTGACAAAGAATTAGAACAGGTAAAATTAATATTATTGCAACAAAATGTGCATTTGAGTGATAAATTCTACTAAGAACCGCGCAGGATAACATATATTTACGGCGATCAAGATGAATGCGTAAGAATTTGCCATACATGCACCGTGATAGTTATTTAGATTGAATTCCAGATCACGGACTGATGTGCACTTCGCATAGCTATAACCCCACGTAAACGAGATTTTTTTTACATCCAAATAATTGTAAAGTAAAAGCGAGAAGTCTGACTTATGTCCTCAATTGTTTTCCAAGACGGGAAGGAAAGCAATCTCAATCTTTTCGGTTTACACAAATGCACAATGCTTGTAACTCTTCATCTGACGATTCACCTAAATCAGTCAACAAGTAATTGACTCCATCTTATTTCCCTCTACAGACAAAACTTTGAAGGGGTCTGCTCCAAGCCCGAAGGCTCTGTGAACTTTTCCGTGAGTGCATGTTGTAAAATGGCTTGGCTCTTTCTTCCTTATACTATAATGTAACGCAAGGAGCAAAGTAAAGTTTTGGCTCCAGACAGTCCTTGTCACTTGCGTTTATAGCCAAAATCCAAGTTTCCATTTCAAGGATTTACATTCTCTTTACATCTATGACCCCAAATATAATTTCCAATGTGTCTACTAACCTACCCAAATCAAACATTTCTTAAATTTCTGTTATTTTTCTCACTCTTTGTGTGGAATTTCTGAAGATATTGTAATTGAATTGTTAACCTTGAAAAGTCGATTAAGAAAAGTTAGTTCTTATAAGTAGAAATGAAAAACACAGTTTGATTTGGTCCATATACCTAGTATTTAAAGTTACTATCTTGAGTTTGGTATTAGCTGTATTCAAGCTTGGTCGTTGTAATTATAATTTGATTCCTGCAAGAACGGAATGATTGATGGATGTGTTTGTGTTGCCATTACATCATTATACGAGAGTAATGATGACAGAGTTGAAGAAAGTGAAAAAAGACGAGGCAGACAAGGAGTTTTTCTATTAAAGAAATTACAATTTTTCATTTAAGTTGTGCATGGAAGTTGCAGGAGCGAGTGGAGTGGTTTGTGGCTGTCGCGGCGGCCTTCAAGATGCAGAATAAATAGGAAGACATAAAAGGAAATTAGTGGCGGCCCTTGGGCTTCTTCTTCTGGTTTGATGGTTGTGTGGTCCATTTCATTTTCATTTGGCATTTGATTCAGGAGCCTTTCATTCAGAAAATGCATGAGGATGGAAAAGGGGACGATGGGAATGATTTTCCTTCGACTGACAGCTTCGCTCCGTCATTCCCAACCCATTAGCCAAACAAAGGAATCCCCAAGTTTGACGGCTGATGGAGCCAAAGAAAGAATTGACTTGATCAGCAGGTCCTCCTTCCTCTCATCATCAGCTTTTTATTCTCCCGATGTCTTTTCCTTCGTAAATTATGACTGCATTTGCATCTTCAAGCTTATAATGCCGTCGTGCCTTGATGGTCGGTCGGCAACATAATTTCCCACCTATTGAGAATATCTAAGAGCACACACACAACACACACGCATTGTGTGTCTGTTTTTTGAAGGACCATCAAGATCTCTTGATCATTTGAGGAATGAATACAAGTCCATCATAAATCAGAGCAGCTTCCAAAGGTGTTGACTCACTAGTTTGTTTCCCATTGAGCTATTTAATTTTGTAGTCCAGTCATGACTGTAGTCTTTACAACAAGACTTTACCAACCAAACCACAAACTTCGTATATTTTCCAAAGGAAAAATCCTTTCCTTAAATTTAATTAATGACGAGTTAAACATTCTCCAGGTCTAGTTTATTGTCTTCAGATATACTGCTATTAAGTATTTTGTTAACTATAAAATTCCTCCTCTTCCTCCAGTAGCAGCAGCACAGGTATACATACGACTTGGACCCTGAAATCAAAATTTTATGCAAAGCCATTGAATTCCCCCGCAAGTTTTCCACATTGAGTTCCAGTTGAACCACCATGAAGAAATGTAGCACTGTGCCAGTCGAGGCCAAGTCATGGATGGAACCCTGATCTTAATGTGTGACTTATTTTTCCAAATCCACGAGTCACTGCCGTTGGAATCCGTGACGAAGTGGAATGACTCTGAGAAATTAGAACAAAGTGTGAAGTTGCATAAGGAGTCGGTCCCAGTCCGTCGTCTTCAAGAATAGAATGAAGGATTTAAGCACATCATGCACTGCCATGCCATGCCACAACATAGCATACCATGACAAAGGGATCCTATTCTATTGTCCTCCATCGGCGCGATTGCTCCTGTTAAGAAATCCAATGCTAATGCATGGCATAATCGGCCCGCAATCTATCCATGCGTTTACTTGACTGAAACCTAATTAAATGAATCTGTGTTTTCTGTGCCATGTCGTCGCGGCGCGTATTCGATGACTTCACACAACGGATTTGAAAATGAAATTCTGGCGGGGTCCTTTGAATTCAATTTTTTTTTATACAAGTGAGGATGTCCGGAGGAGTGGAACAGTGCAGTGTATTTGGTTGATTAGTGCTCAACAAACTCAAACTGATCTTCAGGCATCAACTAATTAGCCCTTAGGCTTATGCTCCGTCACATCCTTGAGTTTGTTTGCTCTTGTTTTGTTTTTCATCCTCCTCCGCAAGTAAACCTCTTGTACTTTGTCCTTGTCGAGGATGTCGACGAGAGGCGATGCGATGTACGTACGGACTTGACTGGTGACGACGACGCGGAGTGTCGGCGAAAGGTCTTTTATCCAATTCAAATTCAAATGACTTGACTAATGAGTTCTTTGAGGCCCTCCTCCCCTCCTTATTTTTGGAAATTCTAATTTCCAGGAATCCAAACACCATTTTTCCTTGAGGAAGGGGACCACTGTTCTGTCCTTCCCCTGCACTTGTTTTGAGTCAATAAAAGAATCAGCGGGGAAGAAATTTTTGGGAATTGAAAGGGTGAAAAAAAAAGGAATTGTCGGAGCTGGCAGACGATGGTGATAGACGTAGTAGAGAATGTATGAGATAGTATGCGTATGCATTGATGAGGTAAAACGTAAAATGAAAAATTGAAAATCACAGTCAGTGACAATAAGGTGAAATCATTTAATGCAAACCAATACATTGCCAAGTTTTGATTGGCTATGTCTTACGTAAAAAAATGTGACCGAAGGATACCTTCTGGCGACCTCTTTATTAAATACAGATAAAGATTATTGATATCAATAGTTTATATATATATGCATTAGAGCTATTCGAAATGATGAGGTCATAATGATAGTCGAGTGGCCCATTAAGTAATTGAGTATATGTCCTCAGTACAAGGAGCCCAAAACTGATTATGGATCAATATAAATAAAGCTAATTCATCTAATAATTGACGACGTTCGCCACTTCTTATTTTACTCTTCATAATTTATATGATCTTGTAGTTGTCTAACTCTGAGGTCAGTTATTCAGGGGTATTTTAAAATTGGTCGCAAGGCATCTACTCATTCTTTTTCTGAAAAACTCTAATACACTAAAGCCCTCCTGGTTGACAATAATTAAATTATAAGTTGGAAGCCACAAATCAAAGATGATTTTCCCACAACGGAAATGGGCAAGGAAGTAATACCCTCTTGGGTTGTGCCGTGCGTAATTGCGGTTGACGATGGGATCCAGGGGCGATGGTTTCCTTATTAATGGGTTGCTTATACCCAATGTACGTATGCAAATGCTAGTTAAGAGAAAAGTGAAAGCCAAAATCCGCGTGAAATGCCACCAACATGCATTACCTTTAAGCTACTTGGCTCGGAATGACGGGACAGCAAGTGCTTCGTGTTGCCATACACACATTTGAAGTCCAATTCATCCCACGGGGGGAACTGGAAGGAAAAAGCCAATTCAAAAGAGTCCATCCAAGACCTCCATGACACACCAGGAAGCCCACATCATTTCACGGATTTAACATCCCAGCTCCTGTCAAAACCACACACTCCCTTCACTCCACCTTCACTCTCCTTTGTCTTTTTCAAATTCAAATCCTCAAAATATCCTTTGATTTTCCTCTTCCTCCTCCTAATACATTCCGCATCAATCAAACCGCCGTCCTACCATGCCGCCATGAGCAAGTTAGTCAGTACAATATTCAATCCTTCAAATTTTGTTCATACAATACAATATATAACTATGCTACTACGTATGACGCCACATTTTGACGTTTTCAATTATTGCGTCTTTTGATCATAAAGTAAATTCCAAGGGTTTGGTGGCTTCAGGTCTTGGGTTGACCTTCGTTCACATTTTGTGGATTTTAATTTGCCTAGTGCCGAATTACTCTTATTTAAAATAAATTTATAATGACTGTAATACAGTAGATCAGACCTTTTTCTTCTCTCGGCTACACTAATGTAAGATTTGCATTTCCGGACAATTTAATTTTATCAGCCCCGCCCAGCCACAGTCAGAGTTTATTTCACGAGCCAACTCCATTCACTTTCATCCTCAGCCGCCGCGCCGTGTAGGCATGAAAACTTTGGAGTCCCCAAATTCCCTCTTCGAATAAAAGATTAATTGTGACTTCGGAGTGTGAAATATGGCTTTGAATTTATCGTTCCTTCCAGGGAGGGAAGGGAAGATGTTTGATATGGAAAATCATATTATTCAAATCATAAAATATGAGTTCACAAAATAACCCTGACGTCCAACCCGTTGAGTTACATGGGTAGGCGGGGGAATTAGGAAGAAGAAGTGATGAATGGGATCACTTTAATTACATGCCGCATCCCAGGCATCCACACACCTCCCAGTCACATTTCTCAAATTATTGCTTCGCCTTGCGCCTCCATTTCTTTCCCCCACAATATAATATTATCTCACCCTGGAAATGCAATATGCTTCCGATTTTACCCTTTTCCTTCTTTAGCCATTGCCATAGCCATGCGTAGATTATATTGTCACATTTCTCAAATTATTGCTTCGCCTTGCGCCTCCATTTCTTTCCCCCACAATATAATATTATCTCACCCTGGAAATGCAATATGCTTCCGATTTTCCCCTTTTCCTTCTTTAACCATTGTCATAGCCATGCGTAGATTATATGACCTCTAATTCATTCCTATTCCGTCGTGTCGTGTCTCCGCCTTTTTCATGGCCATGGCATACCAAAAAAAATGAAGAGCGCAAGAAGTCATAAATTTTTGCGGTAATTCACAGTCCACGTCCACCTGGTTCGGCTGGAAAATTCTTTATGGGGAACCTAATACTACGCAGCATGGCACAGCATATGCATATGCATAATAGGCGGCAAGGAATTGTCCATATCCAAGCAGAGCTATTATTTTCTTTGTACGGAAGCTTTAATTTATGGATCAGGTTCTCCTTGACTCTCACAGAACAATACCTGGTTGTAATAATCATAATCGTAGGTAATCATAATTTCTCCCGCTGACAAATGAACTGCCCATGCTGGCCACAAATTTGGAGTTGTGGTGGACGGCTTCCAGGCGGGATTCCATTCCGATTTCCTACGTACGTAACGCACGTACGTATTCCTTTCCCCTTTCAGTTTTTAATTAAAGGGTTCCACGACTGGGCGGATTTGGAAGATTAATTAGAAGGGAAATTAAATAATAGCTGCCATACATACTTACTTACATGGGAAACACAATAGGGGTCTGGGAAAGATGGATGTTGGGGAGATTAAAAAAATCGTGCTACGAGTTAAGTTCCATTTCTATTCGGGCTGTACAATTGTTGCAATGTGTTATGCTGGAGCAAAATTTGAACTGTTTGTTTGGGTTTGTTGAGAAAACCCTACAAAATGGCAACTGTGTTATGCTTTCAATATAATCATATTTTAAAATTTGACGAGACGACGCGACGGCCTACCAGTTTCACTGCAGTGAGTACTAGGGAGAATGGGGACCAAAAATAAAAGGTAAAAGCGGATGTTAGGGACTGACTTGTATTTGTCAGAATAATTATATGATAAGGGCTCAGACATTGGTCAAGGGGTCTAGGAGGCGAGGACAATGTGAGTCGGCAAAATGTGAATTGGATGGCACCGCACGGCCGAACGATGGTTCGGGCATTTTCTTTGAACATTTTGGGTATGGGGTATGGACCTTAAAAGAAAGGGCGACCACAAAATGTCAATTTATGACACCATTCGGCTCCGATTCGTATTTGTAATTTTTGTCATGTTTTCTCGAAATGGTGTTAATAATGCATTTTAGTTCTCAGCTGTATAACTGAATGTAGTATTGGTAATGTTTGATGTTACGATTGATTGCTTTTCAAAACTTCCTTGGGAATTCTTGTTTCTAAATTAAATCAAATTCGATCTATGAAATATCGCTATTGCATTACACACAAACTACAAATTTCTGAATAATTCCGATGGAGTCCAACAAAATCCCCACATCCTGATCCACAGAAACCATACATACAGGATTTAAGATTTCCCTACCAGACACGCACAAGGTTATTGACCATTCGTTCCCAAAAAGTCAAATACCTTGGAAGTCTCCCTTCCTCTATATTTTATTTATGGCCCAACCCATTAGGTTTATATGATGCTTCCATCTTAAAACTACACAGACTGGACTCTGAGGTCAACAATCCATCCCCATGAAACAAGAACCCCTCACTTTTATACTCGGTCGTAAAAGTCTCCATGCCTCAAATATTATTACACCGTAAAACAGCTCTTATCAACCGATTGCCAGAATATTTGGCGGCTTAACCGGTTACTCAAACAAGCCGTGTCGACCTTAATAGTCCTCCATATGAAGCAATGTTTTCCTTCGCTGCGAGGTATTGCAATTTCCACGTCCTCCTTTAATATATCCCACCAAATAAACTGTCTAGGCATTCAGCAAATTAATTTTACACTCAAATCCGCTAATTAAACAGCCACCCTATACGGTTCAATGCAGTTTTATTCATTTGGACCCACTTTGCAAATACAAAACCGGAATTTGGGCATACACATTTTATTAATTATTTACAACTCACATACAGTTGAATGGAACCATTTACGTAGGCGCTGTTTGTTTCCCTGGTTTATGTGTTTAATTCCACCAATTCATGTGCGAGGACCGGCTCTGAGCATCATGGATTTTAACTACCCGCACATGCCAGAAGTAATGACGAGGACAACTGAGTCTGGTAGTAAATCTATATTGCTCCGTAATATCCGGAGTTTATTGCAGAGGAGCCAAAGTTATCTTACGACGAATGAAATGATGGACGCACGTGGCACATGTAATTAACGACGTACCTCGCGTCATACGTCAATGTTGGAAGTGCGGATACCGAACCGGATCATTTTCTTTTAAACAACTCAATTCTTTCAAACTTAAAATAAATACAAACTAAATGGACTTGTAATGTAGGTAGTGATTACTTATTTTTTGGCTGAGATAAGGGGCATTCCCACCTCACTTGGAAAACTCCACACGTATTCGAAATATTATTAACGGTATTTCAATGCTAAAAATTTAAATATTTTGATCCATCCATTTGACACTACATTGCATGCAGCACCATCAAGACACATTCGTACAACGCTTCGCAGTAAAGCATGTTAATTCCCACCAATAGTGAATTGCATGATACAGGGTGTTTTTTTT
>JAAXYW010001575.1:0-20606 GCA_036851895.1 Orthonychiurus folsomi | reverse complement strand
TAAGTAATACTATTATTAAGCAAAGCTAAGCTAAACAAATTTACAAACACAAATGGTTACATAGAATCATTCATTCAGCACAAGAATGCCGAGTGTGACAAAGTCTACCGCGTCAAATGCCCAAAACGTAAAATATTGGTTAAACCCACACGAAATTTTGAGCATAGCTAACTGATTCCTCTAGAGATGATACAACTTGCTGTGCCTCTTCGGTGACATTTTCAATGAAATTATCAACATCGCCCAGCTCCTTAATCTTTTCTCCAATTTCTTCTCTCTTCTTCATGGCTCGCTCTAGCTGTTAATTTGGAGAAGTTCAGTAAAAAAAAATTGAGAAAAATCGGAAGGACGAATGATGTACTTACTAATTCTCTTTCATCCGCATGCCTTTGTCGTATGAGGACAGGATTGTGGACCTGTTCTTCCTCAATATGCTGTAATTTGGACTTAAGAGACTCATACTGGAATTCTGAGTTGGTGCATTCGGTCTGGGCAACAACGTATGCTTTACGAAGTTCACCAACTTGCGCTTGCAAACCACGCACTTTGTGCTGAAGGTTCTCACATTCTGTATTAGCTTCCTTTACTTGTATCATGACCTTGATTTCAAAACATAAGTTAAAGTTAGCTTTGATTTACAACATTTATTTGCATATTATTTACAAAACTAGTATCCTTTACTTTACTTTGGGGACATTTCGAATATAATTGAATCTAGAAAGTTGAGTGAACTCATTTGCACTCACCTGTGGCAGCCCATTTTCCCACTCTTCATGCATCTCAGTCAAGTTTTTTATTTTCCCTTCAGCCTCGGCTATTTGCTCTCGAATACTTTCCATATCCTTAATACGAGCCAGCATCTCAATGTATGCATTTTCGAACTTTTCATCAACGGTTTCCGAAAACAGCACAAATTGAGCTATGTACACGATGACATTTTTTGTCCTTCTCGGATCTACGTAATATAAACTAAAACTGACTGCCAAATTCTTAAAACAAACTACTGGATAGGAATTCGCAAAATTGCCTTACCTAATCCTGGAAAGAACATGATAGAGTAATCAAACATCGTGTCATTCTCAGGAAATAAGTTCTTTATATGCCAGTACATGCGGTAAACTGTTGGATCATAGGTAAGAGTTTCAAAGGCCTTGCAACTCCCGGTTTGGTCTAACTTCTCCACCCGAGATGCCTACATATAAATATTTAAATTACATAATTCAAATAGGCATGCGAATTATATTGAAACGCAATAACTTGCAATATAATGTGCACTTCACTTACGATGAAATCACTTTCTGAGTAATGCTCCGTAGAGCAAAGGAGCAGCATCATAAATCTCCTAAATAACTCAGGAGTCATGTTGTCGAAATCCTTCATTACCATTGTTTTGTTTAGGCCAAGATATTCCAAACTCTGGTTTGCTACATTAAGCAAGAGTGTTAACATATTTTTTTTAGCTGGAATTCTCGAATCATCTCCGTCGCCCGCTCCGTGATTTTGCTGAGGAGGAACGCCTTGTGCACGACGAGGATTTGCCTTCGCCTTCTTCGCAGAGGATGACGCTCCGGCCTTGGCCTTTGGTATTTGTGACATTCTTACTGACACAATTAAACTCCCTCAACACAAGCAGGACTCTCACTCACTAATAAATCACTCGAGGATTAGATATCAAACTTACAAGTTGTTGAGATCAAGAGGAGAGATTAAGAGGACGACAACTACATTTCTTTCTTTCCTTCAAAGCTCCGGTAAACATTGGAGGGAAATGCCTCCATTGGGTTATTTCAAATCCCATCTGCTCTTTCGAATCCAGACCAACTTGCCCCATGCACAGGAATAACTTCAATACAAATTTACACAAAATGAATGTGAATGCACATTAGCCATTTTTAATCCTATTTTTCTCAATCCTGGCCTCAGCATTATTTTAACAATTTTTGGTATGCTATTGTTGCGTTTGGCAAAGTTCTCAAATTGTCAAACTACAATTTACAGCAAAATGTTTTTTTAAAAAATTGGATTAACTTTCCGAAGAATTTGCAATTGCTCCTGACGAGACGGTTTTCTCAAAAATTTAATTCACTACACATCATTTTTATTATTTAAAATCAAGCACAATTAAATGCTGATTTGGAAATGGAATAACCTATCACAAAGCCACTCGCACCCCTCCTGTCCTGTGCTCCTGCATGGTCATTCGTGAGTCATCAGTACTCGGGTAAATGGTGCAGCTCATAATATCAATATTATTTTTTAAATTACTATTTGCCAAAAACCGAAAGGGTGAAGGGTCTTAAGATTAACATGGATAGTGGCGTGCGTGTTGTGGATATTGTGTGGGTTGAAGGAAGGGTAGAGACCGAGACAGTCTGTTTCTCAAAGTTCTGTGCCTTGTGTGCTTGTAGTATTGATTTGGTCTCGGAGTCGTGGAGGCACGCATCCTCTGCTCCCGTTCCGTACGCAGCTTGATCTCCTTTTTTTTCAACTTCCACCTGCAATACTAATGGCAAAACCATTCGATACTTCCACCAGTCTGGAGTCTGGAATGGATTCTCCAGAGAAATCGACATGAGCCATCCAGGCCAACGACGACGACCCCCCAACTCCTGTCCCATTTTAATTGAAGCTAAACTGCAGTCAATATGAGTGGTGTGGAAGTGTGTGGGACCTACGAGTTCATTGTAGAATTACACAAGTTCTACAATGTCGACCTTTTCCTTCGGGGGTAAGCAATCACAATTAAGTGTTTTGTGGTTCATTAATCAACTAGAACGATTTAATTGGAAATCTGCCAGCTAAAGCACGGGACTGATCATGTTCGATCCATAACTATATTTTCCTTTCGTCAACTATGGTGGCTGCAAACTTGTCACTTGTGCATATTTTAATCATTCATTGTGGCTACCCTTTTACCGCTTTGTTTTTTAAAGGTCAACGATAATGGGATGACCTTTACTTTGGTTTGGAGCTAGGCAAACATTCTCATCCTGTTCTGTGTCTGGAAGTCTGGCTCGTGCCTCTTTAGCCTGGTTGATATCTATCTAAAAGTCAAATGATTCCTTTTTCTTTTTAGAATGTACCAAATCGAGGCAAGTCTTCGAGTTCTGTCAGCACGCTTACCAACCAGGGTGAAAGTTAGTGTAAGCCCATCTCAAACACAAACATCATCCACTAATGGAACCACTCATTTGACTTCTTCCGCTACAAATCAAGTCTTGAAAACCTCTTCACGAAATAATTCATCTGGTATTAAGAAAAGTACGTTTTAATGCAAATATTTTCTTGGTTTTAGTATTTGCCTCAACAATGCCTCAGCTAAAATAACGGTTTCTTACTTGTGTTCCATTAGAGTACTCTTCAAACAATATGAACTCTAGTAATTCTTCCTTTGCATTGCGTGGAGATGAAGCTCAACACTCGAGTAAAACCGACCAATCCGCCGAACAAAATAATAATACTTCTGCTAAAACTAGAAAGTTTAATATACTATTTCGAAATGAAGAAATAGATCTGAACCAGGTAACATTTAAAATTTCCAATTTCGTTTTGAGCCAAATATTTCTAATATATTTCTATAACCAGGTCGTGCTGTTTCGAGTCACTTTTAATACGGATCTGAAATCTCTTGATGAACTGAACTATATAGAGTTCAAATTAGAGTTAAAGTTAATTTATAACAATGTTCAATGCTCTCAGCGTGAGCTAATTTTAAATTTACTACAGAACACTAATATTAATTATTATCGTCCCATCTTCTTCGACTACTTTCATCTCTGCGCTGTTGGTATTTCTGTTCACGGTAATGACGATTTGACTTAGATTAAGGAAAGCCTTATAATGCACATTAATCCTTAATTCATTTTTATTTCATGTTTTTCTCAAGGCGGCCTAATTACGCTGCATTTGTAAGTCGCAAGCTGTTTAGCTGGACAATATTGCGTACAGTGTTTCAAGTGCTAAACTAGTTTTATCTTTTTGTATAGAACGAAAGGACTTACATCCGACCTACTGCTGAGAAATAAGTCGGCCTCTACGCACGGTCAGCCGCACGACTCAAATTCCTCCATTCCAAGTGTAAAGAACTTATTTCCTTACAAACTATTTATAATATATTTGGATGGATATACCTCAATGCCCCCATTCTTATTTTTAGTCATCTTGTGTCAGTGCGGGATCCGGATCATCATTTGGTCAAAAATCTGCGCTAACTAATGCAATACATAAGGGCACCATTCATCTGTTACAAATCCTTCAAGTGTCCAACCGAAACCTTCAGTCTAAGCTACATGAACTGGAGATTAATTGCCTAAATAAAAAGAAATGTAATACGTCCAAGTCTAATTACGTTGAAGATGGTTTGACAAATTCAGCAAGTGGTGGACTTTCAGCCAATAAAATTTCGAGCAGTTGTGGATCAGGGCCACCTCCACCTTATTCATCGTGTGTTCCCACATTTTCAACGGTTTGTAAAGTGACATGTCTATATGCACTTATATTTCAACGCATTTGACATACCTGATTGATATTTCTTTTATCAGAAGGCAAAATACATCGAGGACATCGACGATGAATTAGACGAAATTCTGATTATAAGCTGCAAAAAGATGAGTCAATATTGTGCAGAGAATATCATACTGTGGCATAGGTTTCTTGACACTATAATTGGACAAGAAAGTGTCAGGAAGTATTTAGCAATAATACATCACGAAGAACGAATTAAACGCTTCACTGAGGGTAATCATATTTGTCCTAAACATAACAATAAACTCATCATTTTACACTTGAAGCTCAATTTAATTTTTTTAACCACAGGGTTTTACGTGACAAGGAATCAGTTATCTGCAATCTTCACACCCAAAGACTACACAGGAGTTGTCGAACTTCTTAAAACAACGATAATTAATTCCATGAACATTAAGCTACAAATTGAGTGTGTGGAGCTGGATGGAAACGAAACTAGTATACCTATCATTTTTGAAGATCAGTATAAACCTGCAAGTGAGATTAACGGGGCAAATCCAAAGGCAAGCCAGTGCTGCTACTGCACCCAGGCTGAGTCGAATCAGAAGAAACCCTTGAAGAAGGCACCCCCACTTCCGAAGGGAATTGAAAATTCTGAAAAGAATCACGTTTCTCTTGTATGGCAAATAAGAATTTAGCAAATAGGCATACCATATATGATTGGCAACTTGCTATTGTAGGTTGAGAGGAGAGATTCTACATCGTTTGCCAAGAATGGCAAATTAACTCTTTTTATGGACAAAGATACGCTTAGCGTCGCTGTCTACTCTGAAGAATCATCCGTCGTTCTTGACAATGAAGTGGATGGGATCTTAGAGGGAACTTGTGGGAAAGTCAAAGAAGGTCAAAGTACAACACTCCCTCGACGACATTCTTCTAGCGCCGCCGTCATTGCAATGGAAGCAATAAATTCAAAAGCAGCAATTGCGACAAATCATGCAGCAATTCGAAAATATGCCTCCACACCTCTGCTGAACTCTGATGATGTAGAGTTGGAAGGAAATGAAGAGTGCAGCTGGTTCTTGAATGATAACGACAATTCAAGTCCTTCAACTTCGTCCTTAGATGACAACTTGTTCAAAATGAGTAAGCTCTTAGTTTTGAAGGACGTATTTAATGTTCAAAGACTACTCCACCATTTGAAAATTGTAATTTTACAGAACTTCCGCCCAAAACTCGTTCCATTAGTGAAATGCGATTTTTTGGTCACCAAGAAGAAGCATCTGCAAGAGTTATAGCGTCTTCAATACCTCCTCCGGCCGAATTTCAAGACCCTCCGGAAATGTTTCGTGATCCACCTCAGTTGCCATTGCCACCTCTCCCTGATCCCCCTTCTTTGGCCTTTCGAGAACCAACTAGCACTCAAAAGCACAACCCTCTGCGGGCACAGGAGTCTGACTCTACTAGTTATGGTTACAAGGATTTAAAAGTTACCAAGTTTAACTCCCTTCAATATCACAAGAAGGACAAGCCTCTGAGTTTAGAACGCGATAACAGTGCAAAGCAAGGTAAAGTAATTCACTTTTTTGTATTTTGATTTGACAAAATAATTTACACTCTACAATTCCTCATTGATTAGAGAAAAGTAGCAATCAACGGACCAACGAGCGTTGTGTCGGAGACTCAGTGACAGCTGATGGCGAAATATTCAACTGCGATATCAAGTTAAACTTTCATAATAATAATAGAAAAACGCAGCGACCTTTACCATACTTTCAAATTCCTGACGAACTACGAATATTCCATCCAAACGGCTTACATTTAATAATATGCGTTCATGGCTTGGGTAAGACTTTGTTGAGTTTTTATCCAGTACAGCTTAATCTCATAAATTTAATGTTCCTTTTAGACGGCTCAAGTCATGACTTACGGCTTTTCAAAATTTATCTTGAGATAAATTTACCTGGTCAAAATCTCCATTTTCTGATGTCTGAGAAGAACCAGGTCGGTTTTCATATTTCTACTACAAATTCTTGATTTAAAAGGCGAAGGCCTCTGTTAATATTAATAGTGTGATCTCATTTCAGGATGGCCACACATTTAGCGACTTTGAAGCAATGACTATGGAACTTTTGAAGGAAATACTAAACTACATTGAATGTTTTAAACTTGCTCCGAAAAGGATTTCTTTCATTGGCCACTCTCTTGGCAACATAATTATACGAAACGTTATTACTAAGCCCGAATTTCAGCATTTACTTCCTTGTCTTCATACGTTCTTAAGCTTGTCGGGTCCACATTTGGGAACAGTTTATAACCAAGCTGGACTTATCAATTTTGGTAAGAAATTTATTAGACAGTCACTATTAAAGTATTTGCCTTGTAAACAATTTTTCAATTTTGACTTCAAGGAATGTGGGTTATGCAGAAATGGAAGAAATCAAATTCTTTGCTACAGCTGTGCATGAAGGATAGTTCTGATTATCGCCAAACTTTTATGTACAAACTGTGTGCTAATTCGAAACTAGATAAATTCAAGTACATCCTGTTAACAGGATCCAGTCAAGACAGATATGTTCCTCTTCATAGGTATGGGAGCGACTGTTCGAACTTTATTTTATAATTAATTTAGAGCTTTAACTAATGTTTGTTATTGTACAGCGCGCACATGCTCAATTGTAAGGCTAGCCTGAGGGACTCTTCACAATTAGGTAATTTCAGTTATCAGTTGTAGCTTAAAAGAACACTTAATCTAACTAATTTGGGATATTTTCGCAAATTTTAGGTGAAGCATACAGGAGTATGATTTCATCCCTTTTAAATCCGGTTTTGAAGTCGAACCAATGCCAGCTAGTGCGCTACGACATCCACCATGCTCTAACTTCACATTCTGCTAACTCAATCATTGGGAGGGCTGCTCACATTGCTGTTCTAGACTCGGAAATCTTCATAGAGAAGTTCCTGTCTGTTTCGGCTATTAAGTATTTTACATAGGACCGAAAGACGAGTGACTTGTGCTTGTGACTGTGAGATGAATTTGTAGTTACCTGACCTGAGATAATTGACCTAGTCTTACTTGTACCACCAAACCTTTGGTAATTTATTAAAACAATTTAGACTTTGAGAACTTCTTATGACTACAAATTTTTAAATGACGCAGCTGGCTACTGAGAAAGTTTCAGATCACTAATGCTCCTTTTTGTACTCTTCATAAACAAATTTGTCTTCATAGAGAGGAAAGTTGCAGCCGCAATATCTTTTAGAAACTTGAGCATCTTTGCAAGTTCGGTTTGTTGGAATTTTCTTGAACAAACTATAACCAAAGGGCTGGTCGTATCCATAATGAGAGTAATTTTCTTTGATCTGGTCCCCCACTTCTAGCTGCTGAATATCAGCTAAGGTTTTGAAAAGATCGACATGCGATGTGACCCTCTTCTTGGAATTCTGCCTCAAGTTCTTCATGTGACTTGGATGCTTTCTTTGGAATCTATCTGGCATTCGTATTTTTAGTAAAGCCATATTTCTTTCCAGCAATCCTTCTTTGGAGTCCGAATAGTTTGACCATTTATAACCATGATCCCCTAGGAATATTATCACTGTATTTTCCAAAACTTCTGGGCTACTGGATAATTTAGTCATGTAGCTCAGTATATCTGAGTCCAGCGTTTTTAATGCTTCGAAATGATCATGATGTGGCCACACTAACCAGTTAGTACTGAAGCTCGGCACCCTGCTTGGACTAAATTGCTTCAAGAATTCAGACGAATAATCCAGTATGTAATTATAGATCAATTTGTCTTCTACACATGCCAGGGATTTGACCCAGAACGATTCTTCCCAATGCCCAATTTTCATTTTTCTTAGACTTTTCGGGTTTAATTTCTGTTGAGCCAAGAAATAAGGTCTTGTATAAAAATCCGTGGGCTGTTGCACGAAGCCAGTCCTTCCGTTGAAGTTGAATGTGTGCCAAGTTGGACTGTCCTCGATATGTAGTGTAATGTAATTAGCATCACTGAAATTCCTCCAAATGAAAGGAACGTCATCGTAGTTTCCGACATAGTCGATTTCGTCTTTTCCCGGAAATTTTTGAAGCGTTGTTCCAAGCATAATTGGAATCAGATTTGAGAACGTGGATTGGCCATGAGAATGGTGACCTTTGAAATCAATAAAGTTCAATTTCTTTTCCATGAATTCTATAGTTTTCGGCAAGCTTCGTACCGCGTGTTCACGCTGTACGGCATCAAGTACGAGAAGCATGACGCTCAGCGGGACTTCCTCATCTGCTGGAAAAGTTTTCCAATATTTCAGTTTTTCCCGAATTCTGGATTTGAGTGGGATTTGGGAATGAAACTTTAGTTTTGGACGCTTGATTTTCCGTCCAACACACTTCACGAACAGGAATTCCATAAGCCTGGCATCTACCTTCTTAGTTGGGGGGAACGGTAGACAACTAGAAAGGCTGAAATTTAAATCATAATTAAAAAGTACTGTACAATAAAATGATATGATATGACATGATATAAATGTCTTACACATATTTGTTCTTGGCCATTTCTTGCGGCCTGAGTATTTCAGTGTAGCAGCAGTCATTGCTTAGGTCGTGGAGCAGCGTTAGCTCCTAGACAATAACATACATTCGTAATTTTTAAAAAATATTCAAATACAAACGTATTCTGTAAACCCCGTCGGATGACAAAGATGAAATGTTTGGCTCCTTCGGACAGGTTACGTTGAAGCCAACCTCAAACTCTGAAACCACTGCCATATTGAAAAGAGGAACCAAGGGAATCCTGCAATGCGGTAAATCCAGAATATATTTTGTTTCTGCTCAAAATTAAACAAATATCTTGTTAATTATAACTTTGGTTGAGCAAGAAGATTTGGTAGTTCTCTCAACGAACCGTTTTTGATACCTGGATCACAAGAAGTCCTAGCAATTTAAAACATATATGACCAATGATACCAATTTGCTTATTTGCACCACCATTTCACTTTTATCTAAAAATTATATTATGGGGGACAAGGAGAACACAAATAATTATAATTAAAAAAAATAGTGACGTGCGTAAATCGGAATTAATTTAGTATTGTCAACATTTCATAATATTACTATGTGTAAGTATAAGTGCAAGTGCTTATAGTGACTAAGCGACGTTAAATTGTTTCAAAACTCAGCAGAGCTGAAAATCAACTTTGAACAATAATGAAAGCCCATAAAACTTCAAGGTTGAAAATGTTATTTTTTCAAATTTTAAGTGCCGCACTGAATTGCTCAATACGTAATATTGCATTGTTGAAATTAGTCACAAAACATCTAAAAAGTCCGGCGAGACTGTGCGCACACATTCCCAACTAATGATTATGACCCATCCCTGTTAAAAGTGCAGTAATATTTACTGCTCGCAAAACTTGCAATTGAAGTTAAGTAAAAGTATCAAATCGGTCAGTCATTAATTACGCCTAGCGCAAAGTATTAGTGCAAGTAATTACCCAGGAAGTTTTATGGTTAAAATTTTAGAGGAGTCTTTATATTTTACCGTTTTGGTTTCTAACCAATTTTTGAATTTTTACAGTAAAAGTAGTCCTACTTTGGTCCCCCAACACTTTTTAATTTGAAACTGTCATGATGAGAGGTACCTTCGTCTCCCTGATTGCTGTGGCTTTGGTTTGGACGACTTTGAAATTTGTAACTCAGGCTGAAGGGAAGTCATGCGCTATGGAAGTGAAGAAATGCTACGGTATATATAATAAATTAAGCTATTTTGTTATAATTTGTGAGGCGCTACAATTGAATTAATTTTATTGCGGTTCCCTTTTAAGATGATAAACTGGCTGACAAAACAACTGGGCACGCCATTAAAAAGGAGAAGGATAAACAGGATCAAGCTCTAATGGACTGCATCGAGTCCAAATCTTGTCAAGAGTTGAAGGAAGCGACCTGCCTTAAATCACCAAAGTATGATCCATCCGTCTATTTACGCGACGTAATTGTGAAGAAATGTGCTGCTTGGAATTTGGTGATGCCAGAAAAAAAGTCAAAGTGAAACTACTACTAAACGATATTCAAAATTTCATTTAATTCCAATTTAAAACTTTAATTATTTTGGAGAATTAAAATATCAGATTTGGTTGATACTGAATTCCATCTGCATCTAGTTTTTTATTTCTGGCAAGAAACCAAATCTTTATTATTATTCCTCGTTGAGCCAAGCAAATTCTCCTACAGTTCCATAATCAAAATCAGGATCATAATCATCTGGCTTATCTGTGATATCAATTAAATACATATTTATCCACATTTATCCAAGTCTTACCGCTATTCTTTTTAAAATAAGAAATTTACCATCCACCCCGGAAAGGTATTTTTCGTATCTGAGTTTCCTGTCATCACGAAATCCGTTGTACCTCACTTCAATATAAACACGAAAGGCAAATAGTGAAGTATGATAAATGACACAGAACAAAGCCCAAGCCCTCATGCCATGTTTTTCTAATTGAAGGACTTTCATCATGAACCCATACATTCCTAATGGAATCGCAATAAAATGCCAAGGCACAAGAAATCCTGGATGATCCAGTGTGCTCAAATGAGGGATTTCAAAGAATTCCACAGCGATAAAATCCCATACCAACAGAACCGTTAGGACCGGGATAAGTTTTAGCGACACACCAATACAAAAGTCATGGAAGACAGTATATTTTTGATAATTTTTGAATTCCCAGTCAGCCCATTGTGATTGAAGGCGACCGAATGCATTGACCCGCCACATGAGCTCCGCCAATTCCCTGTCTTGTTCCTCCTGGGTTTTGGGGCGATGGAGTGGACGTCCATCCTTTGTGTAAACGATTGGACGTTCGCGGTCATTTCTCCTGACATTATCATTTGAAAACGACGAACCATTACATTTCATTAAAATGATAATTATTTTTTGAAAATTTACTTTAACTTTTGTTCTGCTTCAACGAGTTTTCGAAATTCTTCAGGGATTTCAATCTCCTTGCTTCGTTTGTGCACATTTCGCCCGATCCGACCAGGAGGTTTGTCCTTAAATTCCTGGCCAATGGCGACTCGTTTTTTAATTGCTTTTTCTCTGTCGGATTTTATTGTCTCCAGGGAAGGGAATTTGGCTTTCAACTTTAGCCCAGGTCCCGCGTCATCCGCCTCCTCTGTTTTGCTAACCACTACCATTGTAATTATGTGAAATTGTATGCCGTTTAATTACATCTAATTTGCAATTCACATGAACCAAATCTTGTAGATAATAATAATTATTATTACAGCCGATCAATATTTTAAGTAACGCACTTTGTTGTGAATAGTCTCCTAGGAACCAATTTCAATTCCCAAACTCAAAATTGCAAAGACAAATGCACGCATCGTTCATGAAAATTATTATTTGAATGGATTTTCTTCTTGCTTCAGAATAATCTCCGACTGCATTCTGTTTCATTGCTTAAACATTAAACCAATAAAAAGTATTGAACAAAACACAAAATTAATCAATCAATTTTCTCAGAAACCAATATTTATCATGTTCATATATTTAGTACACCACACAATTTAATTTAAATTCCCATTACACGATGTCCACTTTCTTGTAATTGAAAACTACGTCAGTTGTTTGTCTTTCTAATCAGTGGATAATCCACGTAATAATTTTACTTACGCAATAAAAACACATACATATTATAGTCCTCAAGCAGCATTACATTCTTTTGGGAAATCCCGCAGCCATTATCCCACAAGAAGTACCACATTTAAAACACACATTCTTACATGCCCGATATGTACTTCACTCACATATTGTGTAGGAAGTCAATTTTTTGTTGACGTGCTGTCTTGAAGATGTGCAATCAACAAGAGGAGAATAAAATATTTTCCAGGTGGAAATTTCACATGCAGACAATGCAATGGTTCGTGTATGGAGCATGTGACGTCATAGGAAATTCAGAGCAGAAAATTCAATCTTCGACATTCCACGTCAAGTCCGTCGTCCACTGAAGGAAATTATTAAGTCTCATTCTACTTTGGATTCTTGAACTGTTCAATTTCAACGCACAGGAAAGTGGAATATTTGCCTACATTTTGCTGAGGAAATCTTGCTTACTCTGTGCTCAACTTTACACACCAAATCCATCCTTTCTGTACAAATACATTACACGTGTGTTTGCCGGTGACGTGCAGTGTTGTGTAGATTGAGTAAAATATCCGCCGTGTTTTCATACATTTCCAAACATGCCGATGAAATTTGTGACCTGTATAGCTCCAGTAAATATCGCAGTCATCAAATATTGTAAGTACATGATTATTTTCCAAGAAAATACTAAGCCATTAGTCCTAGTATTGATTTTAAATGACACATTTTTACAATAGGGGGAAAGCGAGACGAAAGTTTGATTCTTCCATTAAATGATTCTTTGAGTGGAACTCTGAGTACGGATCAGGTTAGCAAAAATTGTTCAATGCTAAATGTTAATTACGTGATTTATTCCACAACGGCAAATTGATAGTTGGTTTGAAATTAATTATTTTCCAGATGTGTGCCAAAACCACGGTGGCCATAGATCCTAGTTTTGACAAGGATCGAATGTGGTTGAATGGAAAAGAGGAAACATTCGAGAATCAAAGGCTGCGGAATTGTTTGATGGAAAGTGAGCATTATACTCCCATTAATTTCATACCAACGCACATGAGTGTTAGTTATGTTATTGTGGATTTAGCCTTGCACTTATTCCCAAGGAATTCAAATCCACACGTCTATTGTTCCCATTTAAACTCGTTCTCTTTTCTTACGTGGTTTGTAGTCAAAGGAAGAGCGAGGTCACAAGGAAATCTGACCTCGGAAGAACTCTCCTGGCACGTGCATATTTGTTCAGAAAATAATTTCCCAACTGCAGCTGGCCTTGCTTCCTCTGCTGCCGGTTATGCCTGTTTGGGTAAGTACGAATTTAAGATTTCTGTACATACACGTGCGTACACAAGAATGTTTAAATTTTTTCTTGTGTGTTTTCAGTGTATTCCCTGGCTCAACTGTATGGGATCAAAGGTGACATTTCCGGCATAGCCAGACAAGGGTCAGGGAGTGCATGCCGGAGTGTTGATGGCGGTTTCGTCCAATGGGTTGCCGGTACGGCTGCGGATGGGCGGGATTCCATTGCCAAGCAAATTGTTGATGAGAAGCACTGGCCAGAAATGCGTGTTCTTATTTTAGTGGTACGCTGTAGAAATGGAAATTTGAATATTGTAAAACTAACAATTTAGCAACTTTGCAAATTTCAACTTCAACTTTTTGGCCCGTATCCAGGTATCAGACAATAAAAAGAAAACGAGCAGCACAAGTGGAATGCAGAATAGTGTCCAAACCAGCGAATTACTCAAACATCGTGTCGCCAAATGTGTTCCTGCGTCAATGGCTAAAATTTCTCAAGCTATTTTAGCACGTGACTTCCAAACTTTTGCGGATATAACAATGAGGGACAGCAATCAATTCCATGCCGTCTGCTTGGACACATTCCCAACTTGTGTTTACATGAATGATGTTTCTCATGCCATTGCGGATCTCATTCATCAAATTAACAAAGATGCCGGCAAAAATATTGTACGTCACATTACACACTCATTATTTCCGATAATTGTATATTATCTTATCACTATATGATGTGGCGTTGAATGAATGAGTGGGAATTTGCGGTTATTACGCACATGTAAAACACTAGCATTTCGGCTGAATGGCCTCGTCCCTCGCAACATGTTAATCGCTACTTGACCTCGACCTCGACTTTGATGAACGAATTGAAATGGTACTAAAAATCCTGAAAGCATGTAAAGCATAATGCGAGGCCACAATTCTAGCTCTAGCCCTTAATGCCCTAATAATTAGCATAGTAAAACTTAGCAATATTTGAACAATCTACACGGCAGTAATAAATTATTTTATTTACTAATAGGTGAGCTATACCTATGATGCAGGTCCAAATGCATGTCTGTATTTGTTGGAGGAAAATGTTCCAAAAGTATTGGCAGCTATAAATCACGTATTTCCAACCACACAATCTCCAAGGGAATATTTGAAGGGATTACATGTGAATAATGAACTATTGTCCAAAGTGGGTACCTTAATTTACTAATTACTAAGTTAAATACTGCTATAATGGGATAGCATTGCAAATATATATATTTGTTGCAGAATTTGCCATCAGTTGCGAAAAGGGAGCCTTGGTCACAAGACGCACTGCGCTACATAATTCACACAAAAATTGGGGAAGGACCAAGAAATATATCCGCGTTGGAAAATCTCTTGCTTCCAGACGGAATGCCGAAGAATCTCAAGTAAAACCGTGCCGTGGCGGAATATCGTGCGTCCTATCAAATATACACGTCGTCACAAAACATATCACAAAGCTTGCACATTGTTTAGTTTAGTACTCCTTGGCTTATAAGAAGCAAGCGGTATTTTCATTATAGATCACAATATCTCGGTGAAGGGCTTCCGTCGATTTTAGTATTATGTCGTATTACTACGAGACATGACATATTAGTATGATAACCAAAACAAAGGGATTATGTACACGTCATGCACTGTAAATGAATTGACATTTTGAAAACTACGCACTCTTTTGTTCTCATTATACTCTAGGACCATACAACACTGAATAAATAAAGTTTTTATTTTCTCTCATGCAAATAATGTGTGAGCATGCAATTCTCTCGGCCTAACTAATGCTCTAATGCTCAATCAGAGCCAAACGTAAATGCAGTAAAAGAGTTTACATTAGCAAGCAATGTTATTGGCAAGGCCTTAAGACTCATTGCAGGCGCTTTACTGCCGCACATATTTTGTGTATACCTAGCCAGGGTTTATTTTGTGTGGATCTGCAAAAATTAAGCCAATGGACAAGCCGGACCGGTTTTAAAGTGAAAATGAAGGACTAGATTACAACAAGAGTGACTTTGTTATGCTGGTAACTCCAGATGTGTGAAAAGGCAATGCCAAAGTACATGCAAATTTCTTGTAAGATAACGCAATCAACCAGACGGCTTGGTGCCCATGATGATCCCACCTGTTCGGTTTAGTTTTGTTGAGATAAAGATGTAATTTCTGCTCATCTCTCGAGATCGACATGCGACAACTCCCGATGTTAGTCATGAATCCTTTCTTGCACACATTTTCATTTCAAAATAAAAAAACCTTCAACCAGAATGCAAATCGCTACTTTAAACTGGTTCCAAACATAAAATGTAATTACTGCACCTGGCATGGAATCAAGTAACATCTTCCTAAAAGGGATCAACCGATAAGTCCGAGCCAAGGATCAAGTGTTACATTTCATTTTCCGGTTGACCGCCGCCGTTGCCTTGTCATTTTAACCCTAACACTTAAAAAAATTAAATGCAAGGTTCTTGAAAATGGACTACTGTCCGTATTTAGTGCAAGTGGTAGTTATTTGTGTTCTTGGAATACCAATTTGCCAATCTGGTAATCAAACTAAGTAATATTTTGTGTGCCTTCAATAAATTCGTTAACTAATTAATCAAAATCCAGGTGAGTCGGGGATTTGTTCTTGGTACGGTGCGGAGGGTGAAATTCCACCCGGTTGGCCTACAGCCAGTGGTGAAGGATTTGACAGATTTGAGATGTCGGCTGCCCATAAAACCCTTCCATTCGGAACAATCATCCGTGTCAAGAACGGAGCCAATGGGAAGACAGTTGATGTTCGGATTAATGATCGGGGTCCATTCATTCCCGGTAGAATCGTTGATCTCACTTTTGCATCATTTGGAATCCTGGAGGATCGGGATGTGGGTTTGATTCGGGATTGCAGCTTTGTCGTCGTCGGAAAAGATGGGAGAACAGTCAGCACAGAGTCGCCGCTGCTGTCATATCACATTTCAAATACAAAATTTGATGGAGAAGATTACTTTGACGAGAACACAAATAATTTGATTCAATACAATTAGCATTGATGCGCAATAATAAACTCCTCAAAATTGATTTGACAAATTCTAACAAATATACAGTTTTGACCTTACAATCACAATGCAAAAATACGGTATTTCAACATTTGCCTGTTCGCAGAATTCCATTGCGTACGTGTTTATGTTGTATGCATTGTAGTATTTCGCACGGATTTCGCGACTTTTGATGCACAGGAAGTTCTCGGAAATTGTGATAATCATTATCGCTGTCAGTAAATCGTATTCATCGCCAATACATTCTATGCGCGTATTCCAATCAATAAGGCTGCCATTCATTTCATTACTTTTACCGTCATTTCGATAGCACGTACCTAATTGTAATAAATTATATCAATTTATTGTTTAACACGCATCGTCGAAGTTAATTGACGCAATATACCCCCAGTCGTAAAAGGTGGTAATAGTCATACGTTTAATTCTAATTTTCCCTGTAAGCAAAGAACAAGTACCATTTCTAAATGACACTGAGCAATAAATAAAGCTTTTGAGAGAATGAATGAATGAATAAGGCAGATAGATTTAGCCTTGCATGTGTGCAAATAAGTGCAAATGCGCCACAACAGCAAAAGAATTAAAAGCAATGTCAAGCTCTGCATACAAATATACCGCCAGGAATTTCTTTTTCAACAAGTGTGTAATCATTTCGCCCGCAATTAAATAACGCAATTTAAAAACAAAATCATGTCTCTTGTTGAACGTTGGACAACAATTCGATAGAAATCTAATATTTAAATAGACGAAATAATTTATATATATCCTCTTTAATAATTGGTGGATTAAACTATGGAAAATGAGTAGGCATTGATTACGTTCAAATTCATATTGATAAGGGCTAACTTTGGCGTCAAGATTTTGCTGGGCTAAACTAACTAAANTGGCGTCAAGATTTTGCTGGGCTAAACTAACTAAAGCTTTTGAATCTGAATGTATGTATGTTTATGGGAGTGGTTGGAACTTCTATTTAGAAGCCCGCCCAAGCTGACAAGGCCTTAAGGCCCATTGCAGACTCTCGAATCTGAATCTCGGCGTTATTCGAGAATTTGCAAATTGCAGAAGGTCTCGGGCTAAGATATTGCATTGCACCTTAAGCTCTTATTAACTACACATGTTTCTATCGCGTGCAACAGGGGCAAGCGAAATCAAGTTCTTCAACATGGAAAGGTATATGTAGGATGCGGTTAATTATTTTCCAAGAAAATAGCAGGATTGCTAATTAATCATTTGCCTTTTTTTTTATCTAAGTTTGTTTCAATTTCTTGGAAATTGGTTTCTGCATTGACTGCATGCATACAAAAGCAAACGTAGCTTGTAACGCTAATCGTACATAAGCATTTAGTATACATCACAAATTTATGCTATTGACGCACCACCAGATGCCTGAATTACAATCGTCTTATTCAGTGCGGCATAATTTGCAGATTTTTGACGGACGAACGGTGATTAAATGTACAGTTAGCAATCCATGGCGGAAGAAGGTGGAAGGGATTGAGGAGCTCATAAGTACAAATTATTGCAAAATTAAATTTTTGGTGCTTAGTTAGGTTAGCACTGTGCTGGCCAATTTCTGCGAGTTTGATTTCAACAAAAGTTTGGAGTTTTGACTATTTCTGAATTAAAAGTGCTTAAAAATGGCAAGCAATAAGTTACAAGACCAAACTGGCCAAATAAACCCCGGATTCATTATTGAAGACGAGGATGAAGGAAATCGGATGGGTGCTAATAATTTTTCTAAAAATGATAATTTAGAACCAGCGACCAAATGCAAACGAATTTACGCGCCGGGTGAAACTCGTCGGATGCTTAAGAATGTGATTGTGATCAGTTTTTCCTTCACTCTCCTCTTTACTGCATTTCAGAGCATGGCAAACCTTCAAAGTTCAATTAACCCAGTGGTAAACAACAAACCAGCATAATTTTCAAGCACTTTAAAATTAACCATAATTCCACTATTTTTTCAGGACGGACTCGGGACGTATTCCCTCTCAACATTATACGGGGCCCTTGTGATTTCCTCCATTTTCCTCCCAACACTTCTGATCCAGAAATTCACAGTTAAATGGACACTCGTGTTTTCCATGCTTGGTTACATAGTTTACATCGGTGCTCAATTCTACCCACAATTTTACACATTGATTCCGGCCTCCATTGTACTGGGTTTTGGGGCAGCCCCGTTATGGTCTGCGAAATGCACTTACTTGACACATGTAAAACCCAGAGCTCACTAAATAAAATGTTGCTGTTTAATTTATTAATGGAACCGACTATATTTAGATTGGACATGAATATGCAGCAGAGCTCTCCGACAACGCGGAGGTCATTATAGTCCGTTTCTTTGGAATGTTTTTCCTCGCCTTTCAAAGTGCACAGATTTGGGGCAATGTGATTTCCTCTCAAATCCTCTCCACTTCGGATGAGGTCAAAGCATCTAAAAATATTTCTATTTGTGGAAGTACATTTTGTCCAGCGGATGCTCAGGCGGGTGCAATTGAGGAAACGAACAAAAATAAATTGTACACACTTGCAGGGATTTACATTGCATGCGCAGTTGCAGCCGCCATTGTCGTCACCATATTTGTGGACCCCTTAATTCGGTAAAATTTAACAACCAACAACTGAAAAATTAAGAGTGTAAAATATAACTATAAGTTATTAATTAATAATGAAGCTACGGGGAAAAGGAGAGGACCGGGGAATCCTCCAAATTAACCGGATTCCAATTATTAACGGCGACTGTTCGTCAGATGGTACATCCTTACCAAACTTTAATAAATTAACCGGATTCCAATTATTAACGGCGACTGTTCGTCAGATGGTACATCCTTACCAAATTTTAATTATCCCACTCACAATATGGTCTGGAATGGAGCAAGGTTTTTTTAGTGCGGATTTTACACAGGCAAGTCGTGATTTATATATAATCTTTAACAATTCTGCAAATCCAATTAAATGGCCGGAATTTTGTGTTTAGGCTTACATATCCTGTGCTTGGGGAATCGACAAAGTTGGATACGTTATGATTTGCTATGGAGTATGCGACGCGGCAGCATCCATCAGTTTTGGCCCCGTAATTCGACACATGGGCAGAATCCCTGTATTTATTTTTGGTGCACTTTTAAATGTTGGTGTGATTATCGCATTCTTCCTTTGGAAACCGGATCCTTCGAGTCCGGTCATATTTTTTGTGATTGCTGGGATTTGGGGAGTTGCGGATGCAATTTGGCAAACTCAGATTAATGGTACCAATCCGATTAAGCTATACTTCAGCTGTACTATGAAGTAGTAATTACCTAGTCAATCTCTTTTATATCATTTAGCTCTCTACGGTGTAATTTTTCCTCACAATGAAGAGGCGGCTTTTAGTAACTACAGACTTTGGGAATCAATCGGATTTATAATCTCTTACGTCAGTGGAAACAATGCTTGTATTAATGCCAAGCTCATAACACTGTTTGGTGTCCTTGGAATTGGAATGATTGGATATCTGACGGTGGAGTTCTTGCAGAGGCGGAAAATAAGAAACAATTAACACTATATAGTGTATTTTAAGTACATTTTGTAATCTATGCATTGAGATTGAGACGTTTAGTATGTTGCAAAAGGCCGACTTTGTTGTGGTAATACAGGCTCCTCGTTTTCTAAAACATTATTTTATACGAGTTTTAAGTATTTAAATTTTGAAATTCTTTGAACCATGTAACAAATGAATGAATACATGCTTTGATTTTTGAAATTCATCATTTAATTAGCGATGGAAATTAGAAATACTGACGCTATGTATTGGCACAAAGCAAGAGTGACCAGACTAGGTAATTCACAAAACTGGAGAAGATTCATTGCATGATAGCTGCGTGCAATGGGCACTTCAAGCAATTCCTGTAAAAGGTGAACAATTTGTGTAAACAACAGAACAATATGTCAACTTCGCGTCGTTTTATGTTGCTAACAACTCACTTCATTCGTTGATCCATGCAGTCACACCTTAATCGACACCTTGACTGAAATGCATCACAATCGGACCACGCGAATTGCAACCCTATCTTTTATCTACATCGTGTAAATACAAGTATGCACCTGAAATATGATTTAGTCCACTTGCTACTTACCTACGCCGCGGGCAAACCATCACCTTTGCTGTTAGCGAATTTAAAGAAAAAGTGAGTTTTCT
>JAAXYW010001574.1:0-20617 GCA_036851895.1 Orthonychiurus folsomi | reverse complement strand
TCATGAATAACTCTATATAACTGCTAGTATTCTGTGTCTGTATGGCAATCTCAAATGTGAGACAGAGATCGGATGAATAAATGACGATTGTTCCCCCCTATGAACTTTCTCCGAAGGAGTTGGACTTATTAAGATTCTCATCCCGTGTGTATGTCTGTGTCTGCCCTTTGAATGCTTGGATTTGTGCATGTCTTATTGCCAAGAAAAGGAAATGAATGTCGTCATCAGGACACGGACTGGGGACAGACAGATAGGAAGGAAATCCAATTATACGGTCATTGTACAAAATATATTAGGGATGAAAGTCGCATTCAGATTTCTCAGAATTCCGCCCGGCAGCCAAGGGAAAGGGAAAAAGTAGAGTTAAAGTATGAGTTAAAGTTATGCTAAAAAAATCTCGGGAATATGAGAAATGAGAAGAGAAGAAGACGCGCGAGGAAGTCAAAAGGCAAGTCGTGCAGTGCAATGCAACGCAGTGCAAGTCCAGAGGCGGATTTCAATCCCGGAACCCCCACGTCCCTTATGGGGGGAAGGGAAATGAAGATAAATGAGTTTTTGGGAATAAAAATCTGGAGAGGAATAATCATGGGAAAATATATTGCGTCTTCCGTCGCCGTGCCCTTGTAAAATGGAATAAAAAGGGGCCGGGTCCGCCGGGTGGGAGTGGAAACGGGACTGGAGAAAGAAAAACATACCATTATCATGCCTGATACCAGGTGGGTGGTATTTAAAATTAGAAGTCAAGAAAGAGAAAGTAGGTCGGTCAGATCAATCTCATCCCATTGTTTTGTCGTGTTTTTCCCACGGACATTTTTAACCAGGGAAACTCCAGGGTACCGGGTGTCGAATTTTCAGGCAGGAATACAGAAACTTATGCAACGACAATGGCTTTATTTGTATTTCAGTAGCTACGGATTGGAATTGGAGAAAGTATATGGGCATAAGCCCAACCTCAAAGGAAGGATTTGATTTAATATTATTATCTGAAAAATAAGTACTTCTTTCTATCCAAAATCCTATCTGAATCGGATTCACGCCAACTCCACCCATTCAAAACGGACATGACACTGTGTTGTCACCCATGACAGCGGCTATGGCTACAACTGAATCCCTATCTAGTTTCCATAGGATAGCAACCTGGGATTGGGATTCCCTCTCTGGAAGTAAAAAATAATCTCATGAATCTTGTCCGTTCCAGTGAATGCTTTGCTCCAACTCGAGGACAGCCCCACGACAGAAATCCCTATTTCCCCTTATGTAGTGCTCCTTTGAGACTCTCGGAACACTTGAAATGGGCGGATTTTCACCGCTCCCTTTTACTTTTCGGATTTGTGTTGGAAATCGTTTGCGAGCGACGTCAACACAAAAACGTTGTACTGCGTACTGTTTGGAAATTCGAATTTCCTATGTCACGTACACATCGTGATCGTGAGATTTTCAACAACTGCTTCACCGGCGTGTCACCACTCCTCGGATTTGAGAAGCGTAGCGGGGAATGAAGTAAATAATAAAAGAGACGCACGGGCAAACAAGGGGATAAAAAATTCATGGACATGAAAATTAAATTGGACACTTCGTTTCCCGTCCGAACTGGAGATTTACCCACGTAGCGTAGGAACGAGCGTCGAAGGGAACGACGGCTGGCAAGGCAGTGAAGAATGCACATTACATTATGTTGGGATTTGGCCTCTTTAATGTGAATCGTGTGGAGACGATGGGCTCGGATTGGCTTACCTCATCCGTCATCTTATTCGCACGCATTTGTAGATCCTGGACATCCAGCCGCGAGTCTCCATCTGGGGCTGGCATCTTGTCGGCTTTATTGGTGATGGATACCTGAAAAGTACAAATTAAAATATGAAATTTTGATATAATTATACATACGTAGTATAGCCGCTTTATTCAGATATTTCAAAATGCTTGAACTGATTACTTATTGCCCCTGGGAAATTTGCATAGCGTGAGCTTCTTTTCCAGAAAGGAAAATAAATCCCCCTTTACCCGGGTCTGCCAGGCCTGGGTAAAATACTCATGTCTAAATACTCATATTTTACTCAGGCAAACTTTTAAACTTCTGCCTTGCTGTGCAGAAAACTGCAGTTCTTACATCAAGCATTACAGCATTGCTAGCACAAAATGCAAGTTATCTCCATCCCTCCCTCCTGTTCATGCTTTTGTATTTTATTTCGAAGGCATAATATAACATTGTATGCAAAATGCAACTTCCATGGACCTATTATTCTCTTTCCTTGAACTGAATTCCCAGGATACTCAGATTCCGAGTTAGAATAAAGTGAAATCCAAAGCACCCGGACTCGGACTCCAGATTTTAGTTTTACATATGAATTAATTGAAATTTCAACACGACGCCTGTAGCAGAACAGGCGTTGTTCCTCTTGAATTATACAAAATACACAGTAGTGCTCTATTCCACATAGCCCACAGTCAGATTTTAATTTTCTAGCCGCCCTGCCGTCCATCAAATTATAGCTAGCCACTAATCGGATTCTAAGGCTTAGCTAGTCCTATTCACATTGCTTCCTTATTCCTCCGTTGAAGATGCAAAATGCAAAATCGTGAGTACCGAGTGTAGCCATTATTGCAATGCCATAGTGGAACCGTAATGTATGGGTATTTGCAGCTGTAGAATACAAAGTTGGGCTAATCGATTGGCTATCATATGTCCCATGCTTTGTTTCCTATGCCCACCCACCCAGTCAATCCTATTGATTTTATTGCATAGTTAGGTTCCTAACCAATACCACACAGGTATTTATACTCCTATCTTTGTCGTCATCGTCATCGGACACAGGTGTGCGAATGGCGAATACCTTGCCTGAATTGGGTTTACTATTTCTTTGTTTGGTATTTTGAATTTGAAGAACATCAACATGGATAGATCCTATCTATCCATGTCGTAGTAATCGTAGTGGGCGTCGTAGAAAAGGGAAATAGAGTTTGCAAATGAATTGCTGCTAATGCAATGCCATGTATGTTGTTGTGCTCCTTTCCTATGGGCAAAAGCCAGCAAAAATCGTGCCTTGTGTTGTGCCACGAGTCCATCAGCACTTCCCTGAATAATTAATTAGCCAAACTTAAATTTTGTTCCCTCAACTTGTTTGGTTTCCCTATTGTCTAGGTTTTCCTACTGAAACACTCAATTTGTAAAGGGAAAACTTTCCTCCTGTCCCCAGCCGCCGGCGGACCGTGCGTGGCCGTATCAGCCCCCGCCCAGGTAGGACTATTAATGATAAAGTACTTTATCTCCGGTGGCTGCCGAAGTGGATTTAACATTAAATCCTCAGAATCATTTAAGCTCTTCCTAAAACCACAGGTTATAGCAGGAGGTACTCACCACCCTACCGCAGCGGCAGTGGCGGATCATAAAATACTTCGGAACGCACAGCGCATTTGGCATTGTAAATTTAAGCCAAATGTAAGTATGTAATATCTTTTTACGTGGTCGTCTTGTGCCATTGCCTTTAAAATTTTTATATATTAACGTTAGGCAATAGAAATTTAACCTTAGCGTATATCTTACGTAATGTAACGCCCGTACTCATGACTATTTACTTATGTTTTGTCTGCCGTTTTGCCGCTACAGGATATTTCGCATTTAATTTTATAATTTACACAAATTTCCTTTGTGCTTCTACAAATTTAATAAACGACTCCCATTAAAGTTCCTCTGCTCTATACCTGCCTATTGTAATTAATTTATTTGCATTTTCCAAATTATAGTAGTGTGTACACTCTGAGCTTGGAAGACTACAAAACTATGAAACGAAGTCCGATAAACTTCAAAACTTAATTTTTCTGCAATGTTGAAGTAATATCTTAAACAAATTGAAACCAAATTAAATATTGTACTTGACTCACTTGTTGTAGTTATAATAGGCTAGCCAATAGCAGTGTACTTGTAGTCAATTTATTAAAATCCGCAGGTGACAGGGTCACTGAGGTCACTCTTCCTGTTCCTCCGTGTCGCCCGCTGCCGCCGTGAATCAGTCAGCCTCCTGGCAAATTATTGCTTGTTTTCCAGTTAGTCGTCCACGTCCTCGTGTAGACAGCTTTGAGATTCAATTGTAGTCAATTCCGTTCGTTGCCCTTAATTATTGCTTTCCGTTCTCGAATTGATATGTAGTAGTTAATTGTAAATATGTGGTAATTTACCACTGGTAAGCGGTCCGCCGCCCGCCGCTGCGCCGTGCTCCCTCCGACTTACACTTTAATAACTTGCACTTTGAATTCAATGGAATAAAAAACACAGATGACTGTAACTGTAATTCAATTCCTGACAAAATGATAAGGAGAATAGTGTGGATTATTTTGATTTTTTGAAATTGGAGTAAGGCGCGGAGGATGTCCGTCCGTCAGTCGACCGTGTGGGAGACTACGGGACGGGAAAACACGAGGGCAGTTGAAGTCTGCAGGCAAGGCAGCAGGTGCACTTTTCCTTGCCTGGAGTCATATGGGACTGACTGTGCAATGCAATCTGCTCCTTACGCTAAACTACACATACACAACACACCGTAATCCGGGGAAGGATGGGACGGGAGACACCCAGTGCTGTGGATTTGCAACATCAATTAAATATGAACCCACTCCACCATACCACACAATAGGTGGGGATAATGTGCCACTTGACTTTATGTAAAGGTTCATTTTAATATTGACGATCCGGGCATTTTGCATTTTTTAAAACACGGCTGCCGCAATGCATGGATTGGATATTGGATTTTTGGAATGGGGTTTGGAATTTGCCCACGACCACACGTCGACGGAAGGAAAGTGCGAATTTATTATTTATTGGCAAATTTGTAGTTCGTTTGGCTTTGGCAGCGTCAAAAAATAAAAGGATTTATGGGCTGTAGTTAAAGTACAGTACATCAAACAGGTTAAACGGATTGAAGAGAGTGGTTTCTCGAGACAAAGATAAGACGGACGGCTTTTAGGGTTCGTTGTTTTGTGTGAAACACTTCAAGAAAGACAAGGATAAGGATAAGAAAAGGATTTGGGAAAAGCTGTACGGGAATTGATGGAAGAAATAGCCGACGGCGAAGAATGAATAACTCTGAGCAAACAGTAATACTTGTAGCAAATAAGATCCAACCGCTGAGGTTTTTTTTGCACATTTTGGCAGACCAGCTCGGCAACTAAAGAAATACAACTACTAGCTGCACAAAGCACAAACTGCCTGTGCCATGCAAGTTAATAATAAATATTACTCGTGAGTCGTGACAGACAATTAGACAGTAGAAATATATTTGTTTTTAATATAAACAGTGAAAATATTAACGTATTTCATAAAATAAGTTTGGATTCTTCTAAGAAGACAGTTCAAACGTTTGTTAGTGTTGTACATAATAATGGCAGTTAGTTGTACAGAACCGAGATCCGCTAAACATTTGTAAAGATCTGTACAAACATTTAAGTTGTCTCAAGGAATAGTTATGGCAGTTGCTTAATCAATGGTTCTAGACCCATCTTATCCAAATCAGAAACCATGTAGCCAGGTGACAGGTTATCATCTCGCGTCATCGCCATGTTCTTGCCATTATTGGTGTTTACATAGACGTTTTGAATTTGAGCAGGTCTCCCCTCACAGCTCCCACGGTATTCAATCCCTGCTTGGCTGTGGTAGAATGATACTTTGGCAAAAGTATCGTCAAGGTATTGGACGAGCCTAAACAGGAATTAAATTAATATTTAAATTGGCATTGCTTTTGTCATAATATTTCAATACTCCGTGCGTCTAAGTCTTTGTCACCTAAACTAAATTGAAACGTATTATCCCAAACTCCTAATCTTATACTTAAATTTCCTTACCCATCCAATATTTCAATAAATTTAGGTCTGGCTAAAGGCGCCTCTTGCCAACATCGTTCCATAATCACCCTCAAAACAGTCGGACAATTGAATGGGATTCTGACCTTTCCTCCATTTTCTACGAATGCCTTGGTTTCTACATTATCCAGGATCTGTAAGTGCATAAATAATCATTAATAGTCATAAACAACAAGTCAATTTTGGATCATGGTTGAATGAAAATAGGTGGATGTAATTTTTTTTGATTTCGACTAAACGTTACTACACATCGATCAACACTAGAAAATCTAACAATCCACACGGTGGTAGTGTATTATGAAAGCTAGAAAATATGTCCATAGCAGAAGATGGCATTACGTAAGCGTATCTTTGGAAAATATGCTAAAGTGGCAAAACCCATCATGGTGTCTAATGTGAAATGTGCTACTGAAGGTTAAAGTTACCCATCGTTTTCCGCAAGACGACTTATGTAATTTTAGTACAATTAAATAATATTTCTTTGGCTTACCCCATGTGGCGTCTCGGCAAATGTAGCAATTTCCCACAAAACAATGCCGTAACTCCAAGTGTCACTTTCTGCTGTGAATTTACAAGTCTTCACGGACTCTGGTGCCATCCATCTTACAGGGAATCGTCCGTTTGATTCTTTTTGGGTTAATTAGTTAATTAATTAAATTAGGTTTAGTGTTAGTTTACCACTTGGAATGTAATTCACACTTACGGATTTTGTAATAGTCGCTCTTCGTAACATCTTTTGTCATTCCAAAATCACTGACCTTAACAGTTAAATCTTGAGCCACCAAGCAGTTTCTGGCAGCCAAATCACGGTGTAGCAATTTCTTTGAATGCAAATAAGCCATTCCGTCCGCTATCTGAGCTGCCATTTTGATAATTACCTGATACGCAACAACGAGATAAAATAACACATGATTCACAAACTTACCCAACTATCAGCAAATTCTTACTTTCAACTCCGGGAATCCCTTTCCCCCATGGGAAATCCTCCACGATGTTATATACTTTTTTAAATCAGTCGTCATTAATTCCATTACAACATACAGAGGTCGAGACAATGACACAACACCAAATAATTTGACGACGTGAACGCAATCCATTTTGATCATCAAACTGGCTTCCTTTAGAAACCTATACATGTCATCCGAGGTAGCACCCTCAGCAACGGTTTTTATTGCACACGGAAACTGTCCTTTCGTTTTTCCTTTCCTTTTCAGAATGCCCTCGTACACTTCTCCGAAGGATCCTGTCCCAAGCACTTTTTCCGGTTTCACTAGGCTAATGTCCGCCCGTTTTATTTCCCAGTCAGGTGGTATGTTGACTAATTAAATAAATTTACAGCACATTGCAATAATTATAATGTATAGTGTATACGACACGTTGTATAACATTTAACGTATTGAACTCACCGTTCGTCAAATACCCTGGGTTAGCCGACGATACTATCTTTTGAAATTTTCCTTTCCTCCTTCGGGCGTTCAAATGCCATCCAATCCCTAGTGTCACTATAACAAATACTGGAATAAAAATTGCATACCAAATGCCCGACGACGAGCCCTCGGAAGAT
The DNA here is from genome assembly GCA_036851895.1 of Orthonychiurus folsomi. NCBI lineage: Eukaryota > Metazoa > Arthropoda > Collembola > Poduromorpha > Onychiuridae > Orthonychiurus > Orthonychiurus folsomi. The sequence continues at coordinate 13,206 of JAAXYW010001574.1, read as the reverse complement.
TCCTAATGCAAAGTGAGCCTGAATTAGCTTCAGTTTTCCAAAAATGGCAAATATATCACAATAATTCACCGAAATCACGAATTCAACAGGAGATGTGTATTTTGTATCCTGGGCTAAAGAGACAGCTTGAATGGATACAGTGTACTTTCCAGGATGAAGAGCGATGGAGTAACTATTTTTTGCTTTTTGATACTCCGTAGATGTCACGCAGTTAACTGCCGCTAATTTCTGCAATAATTCAAAGATATTCCTTCCGTTAACTGCTACTCTCTTAGTTTCCTTTCCACAAGCAGGAAGAAACGTATTTTCACCTACGTTCTTTTTAGAATCATCCATCAACTTCGTAACATTAATCCTGTAGGCCATAATTAATCCATTTGGTTTCTTCGGCTCTTCCCAATTAAATGTGACAACCCCTCTATCTGTCTCATTGAATGTGATTTTGATGGTTTTATTGTCTATCTCGTCCGCGTTCGCTGTACAATTCCCAAGAAATCGTTATACCAAATTTCTATGTACTAACTAACTTAATGTAATTTAACCTATTTGTTTAATGAATGTATGTGACTTACGTGTAAGCAATGTTGTAGCGGATGCGGTCGCAAATATTTCAGAACACGTATTAACACTGTCAATTACCGGAGCTTGCGTTGATTCAACCTTACATCCATTCAATTGCTGTCCTATTTTACTGTCCCTGCAAGCCTTGATCTCTACTGTGTATGTGGTGTAGTGAGAGAGTCCGTTTAAAATAATTTTAAATTTGCCATTCGAGCCTACTTCATTTGAAGGCACAGTTTGATAGAGTTCCATTTGGGATTCTGAAAAAGTTAGTCAATCATCCTAATAGTATTCGCAGTATAGTATTGTAAGTAATATTCAAACATCCAACAAACCCTTTACTGATCGGCGTGTCCTGGTTACTTCATTTGGCTGGCTGGAACCTGATGAAATGTAGGTGGGACTGCAATGCCCACATAATTAACGCAGTTCAAAGGTTAAGTTAGAAATGCAACTCAAATCCTAAACTCACTGGGCTATAAAAACAGCACTAATTATACTGTCATCCACGTCCCCCAAAACTAACTCCGTTCTACCATTGCTTCTCTGCATTTTTGAGGTTTCGACTCCATCCTTACAGTCACAACTGCAGGAACTAGTATTGTCCATTTCTTTGGTCGAATTCTTCGGATAGATTTCTGTTGATAAATCTCTTTGCATTGGCCCTGAATAATGCAAAGAAAAGTTGTGTGGTTGTGCCGGATTTTAAATTGCAAGAGTGATGCAAAAATGTTCAGATAAACTTGTGCTCACTTCCTTTGCAGTAATTACGCTGATTCGCGAAATCAGCAAAGACCTCCTCCTTGCGTAGATAAATCTCATATTCCTTGATATTTCCGTTTGGATTCTTAGGTGGTTTCCATTCGACTTGGATTGATGAACTGCTGATGGGACTTAACGTTATGCCTTGTGGAGGAGACGGAACTGCAAAATATCAAATGAAAGATCATTTCTCCGTTAATTTTCTTTAATATTCTGTACAAAAACCAGAAAGTGAACAAATATACTCAAAAGGAAATTATCAGACCAGCAGGTGTCGTAGTAATGTAGCAAATCTGGGAAATGGCATCCACTGAGTCGGCCACCGTATCTGTTGCGACAATTGCCTTTATATAAAATGCATATTGAGTAAAGGGTTGTAGTCCACCGACTAGCATTTCTTCATACGCCTTTTCGTCGTCCCGTGCGCTTGATTCTATTACTGTCCAACCATTATCTCCATAAACTTCCCGGTCTTTATAAATGGACGCATTCTGAACCGGCGAGTTTTTATAATAAACTTCGTAGTAAAGTAAATTAGACGGAACAATTAAATTTGGATTCTGCCGGAAGTTGTCCCACATAATTGTAACAAATAATTGGTTTGTTGATATTTCGTAGATATTAATCGACTGGTGTTTACCTACAGATTTAAAAATCATCCTGAAGTGAACTCAAAAAAACTTTAGAAAATAATTTCACAATTGACTCACAAGGGACACTATCTCCGTTTGTAATTCCGATGTCTTTTCGAGTTTTGTTGTTTATTCCAGAAGTTTCAACAAATTTATCGATGATGTGTTTACACAATTTTGGATTGTAATGGAACAAGACGCCAGCATCTGGATTGCTTATGGTAACACTTCGATTCCCAAACAGATCCTTTAAATTATCATTTGATTTAATTTCAACCGCGTTCCTATCATTTCAAAAAGTGAATAGTTTAAACTAAAGTTAGAAAAAACTGCAAACATGGAATTCTTAAATTTATTGTGCTCACCCCCGTCCACTTAGAAGTTTCCCATGAATAACCTCAAGAGATTCGAGGAATTCCAGGGATGTTATAAAGTGAGAATTGACAATAATTAGGCTGTCAACTTCTTTAATCGAATTTAGATTTTCCGTCAAATCCCGCATTAAATTTTGCGAAAATGCACGGATTTGAATTTTGAGAGATCCATTTATGTGAGTACAGTATTTAACTGATTTGGAAGTTTCAATACTGTCGACCAGCAGTGATTTACACACTTCGTCGCAGGTCCCTGTAAAATGTAGTCGTATTCCATTTAATTGCACTACAATTCAAATAAAGTACGCACAATACTACACTTTTTGAATCATTATCAATTGATTAATTACCGTTGCATCTCTCGCATACTTCTCTCCCAGCTTTGCTCACTGCCATGTATTCCCTGGGGCAATCCAGCACACATTTGTCTTTGTCAACAAATAGCTTACCACTTAGGAGCTGGTGGGTCCTCGCATTAGGCATTTTAATATTTGCACATTCGGACTCCGTCACACATCGACGGCTCAAAAACTGCCAGAAATTTAAGTTTGTAAAGTTTGAACAAGTAATAAATCAAATCAGGCAAAACACAAATGTAAGTATACGTCATATTTCCCAGTAGGGCAATGTCCCATGCAAATCCTATCATTGTTCCCTATGTCAACTTCAAAATGTTTACAACTGATGCAGTCTTTGGAGCTTGGACCAGTGCATCCACCCATGCATTGATCCGAACAACATGAGCTCCCATTATAGCAAAGCCGGCTTGAGCACTTACAGGAATTGTCGTGTACTGTTAACCAAAATTATAAAATAGTAGTATTGCAATCGAATACTTTTGTAAAAGAAACTTCTAAATGATAAAGGTCACCTATTTGACAGTCGCCATTGGTCCAACAGAGTGGTCTTCTATCACCTAACGTTGTAGGACAATTGTCAGGACAAGCATTTGGACATTGTTCGCTGGGTTTATTTTTCTGCCATTGTATAGATAAAATTAGACAATTTACCATTATCTTTTGTCTTTGTGTAAAATACTGGGATACCTGTATAACGTTCTCCGAGGACCCATTTGTTAACAAATTCCAATCAACTGTGTCGACGTAGCACAGATTAGGGTTATTGCTGATGTAAACTCCACGTCCAATAATATTCGTTAAGGACGACAGTCCGATTTCCTGAAGGTCGGGCAACTGGAAGCAGTCGAAGTATTGATTAATGCAAATAACTAACTATAACTATACCGAATGCATTGGAGTAGTATTATCTCACATCTAAAATAAGGAATGCAAAATTGTATACGAATTCTTGACCCCGTATAACAGCCAAATTCGGGAATAAATTCCTAAGCGATTGAAGGCCATGCGCTTTATACAGTAGTACATATCCGGTGACTTCCGTTAGCTCAGGAAATGAATAATTCTTGTACTGGATCGGGGTTCCCTCAAAGATTAGGGCTATTTGCAAGCTCCCTTCAATCACTCGACAACCACGCAGCTTCTCCAAGGCGCTTGGATCATTCCGAATGAATATTTCAGTGCATACTGTAAAGGAAATCAGCAAAAAAAAATCAGTAAACAAACATTGAATTGAGACAAAAAAACAAGTAAGTTCGACGTCTAAACCACATGCAACTGCTGCTACTGCACTACTGAAGAGTGCAGACTGCAGACTTGCTAAAAACTAAACTTAAATCCTTTCATGCTGTGACGGGCTGTAGAGCATAAATTTCGCATTAACATTACACAATTTTTTGTCCTTCCACGAATTATCTGGTGCGATGGGGGTAATGGTCGTGTACAAATTAAAAGAATCCAAGCACAACAGTTAAATTACCACGAACATTAGCTACAGCTACGTCTACATGCAAAAGGAAGTTTGGTTCAAGTTTCGCAGACGCAGACGAGTTCAGTTCAAAGTTGCTGTCCGTTTCCTTCCAGCGTCAGCAGTTCATAGTTCTCCGGTGACAGAATTTAAAAATAAAACTTAAATGCAATTTGCACATTTCCACGTACTTCCAGCTTCTAGCCCTTCCTTTAAACCAGCTTTTAATTTGTGTTTAATTAATTACTAACTAACTGCTACTTATGTACCACTAGTAAAACCACATAACTGCACTTACTTCCATTGTTGTTCGGCGTTGCCATCGTCTTCGTCGGATTCTGACCTCTGCACATTGTGGCAGTCACCAAAACCACTGCCAAAACACACAGGAAATCCCATGTCCTTGTCCGGTCTTCTAATCGTCGGCCGCTGCCTCCGCCGTGACGAAGTTGATGTCGGTCAAGGTAAAACGACAACCCGGGCATTCCGTCGTCGGTCGTCGTCCCAGGAAGTCAATGTAATGTGTGAAAACTTGATAATTGAAATGTTAACTGGATGTGATATATATTATTTGTGGATGTAAATAAATGTATGAACTTAAGGGAGGTTGTTGGCTGTGGGATGGACTGGACTGAAGCAGCGACTGAATGAATGGGCTGGATATGGGATGGCAGGGAGGCAAGCCCGGAAAAATGTACACCCCCTTCCCCGCCCCACGCAAACGTAACGTACATACGTACATGCAAATGCAAAACACGCAAACAAGACCGTAAACACGCGTTAAATGTACAAGTACAGCGAAAAGTTTTCTTAATTTTGCAACTTTGCAATTGGTGCTTTACGTACGTACGTACGTCTACCTTCCCAAGGCTGGAGACACAGGCAATACGGGAGAATGGGACACGTCTTGTCTTGTTTGTCAAATTTCATTTTGAGAGGAATCCAAAGAAAACATCCGTCGCGTCGGTGCGGTGCCTTTATGGCTGTGCAAAATGAAACCCCAGTTCCAGTTACGCAATCATCAATAATACAAAGGAACTTATGGAGCTGCGTAGTTTTCTCGGCCGTAATGCAAGGAAATGTTTTTCTCCGTCTAGACTTTGAAATGAATGGTATTTGAGAAATACAACTTGAACGGTTAATGTCCATCCCCGCCTTTACTTTGCGTTCGCAGTCAGTCTGACTGACCAAATTTATGTGATGGGCCTCCATGGGCGGGCATTTCCCACCTGGATTTTGCGAAGAAAAACAGGGGTCTGGATGGAATGATCAAAAAACAATCTGGCTGTTTGCTGAAATTTAGTTCTGCCGGTCGCAGGTGTCCGGCAGGGGAACTGCTACTCAGTTTGCTTTGCCATTGCTATTTACTGTATTTACCCATTGCAGTGACGTTTTTGATAACATAACCTAATCTAACGTGTGACAGGGACCGGGGCATTGAACTTATGCATATACAAAAGCACATAAATGGGAAATACGTCTTTGTGCTTTTAATATTAGGAACGCAATCATTCAACATTTGCGTTTGCTCGTCTCTCTTTAAAGAATTCTGATGTATAATTTTGCAAAATTATAACGGAGCGGAAGTGATGTGCCATTAAATATATTATTGACGGTTTTTATTAAATTTGATTTGCACTGACAAAGTATATATAGGCACACCATATATATGATCAAGATTTTGCCATCTCAATCTCAATCATTTTTGCCAAATTATGACTTACCGCCCTAAAGTTTTTAATAGCACGTCTCTGAATATACTTGTACGTCAGCTTCAATGTAGATGCAATGCTACTGGCCACATCTTTCCTGTCCTCTTCATTAAAAACATTCTTCCAGTAGTACTTCGCCTGGGAGAAGTTATCATCATCCACACTATCATATCGCACAGCATCTGCATTCAAACGAAAAACCGAATCCTTTGCTTCCGGATCTACATTGATGGAATCAAAACTATTTGGAAAATAATTAGGGCCACCCGCCCCATTATCCAAGGGATCAGTCACCCCCAAACCATCCCGGTTGTAATTCCTGACCTTGACTCCAACTTTAGGTTTATTCACTTCAATCAAACCTCGATTCGCGCCAAGTCTCTCACGTTGAGCATCCTGATAAGAAAATATCCTTCCATGTAATAATTTATCCGGACTCGCCTCAATCCCAGGTACAAAATTCCCAGGATCAAATCCAGATTCCTCAACTTCCGTGAAGTAGTCGGTTGGATTCCGATTGAGGACCAAGTGTCCAACTTTCATGAGTGGGAAATCTTCTTCCAACCAAACTTTAGTTGCATCAAATGCATTCCATTTGTAATTATCCGCTTCATGCTCCGTCATTACTTGAATGTACATTGTCCAAGATGGATAATTGCCAACTCCAATTGCATTGTACAGATCCTCAGTCCCATAGTCGAGGTTTTCCCCATTTATTTTCGCCATCCCCTCTACCGTTAAATTCTTGATCCCTTGGTTTGTTTTCAAATGGAATTTACAATAACTGATCTCATTTTTGGAATTCACAAGTTTAAATGCATGGACTCCAAATCCGTCCATATGGCGATAGCCATCCGGTCGCCCGAGGCCGGACTGTCTAAATAAATTGTTGAATGTTGTTTCGGGGCGTTGGCTATCAAAATCCCATCTCATGTTCGGATCCTCTAAATGTGTCCTTGGATTCCGTTTCCGGGTCCGAACGAGAAATGGGAATAGAAAGGGATCCCGAATAGGGAAATTGAGGAAATTGATTCCCGCCAAATCCCAGTTACCATCGTCTGTATAGAATTTGATGGCAAAGCCGCGGGAATCTTGGACTTGATCCGAGGAACCCATCTCACCCGTCACTGTTGAGAAACGGACTAGGGCATCCGTCGTTTTCCCTTGTTTACTAAATACCTTTGCTTTCGTGTATTTAGTAATGTCATTCGTAACTGTGAAGTATCCAAATGCCCCAGACCCTTTCGCGTGGACGGATCGCTCTGGGATTCGTTCTCGATTAAATCGGCCGATGTTGTCGATCAAATTTGAATCTGATAACAGCAATGGTCCGGATGGTTCTCCAACTGAAAGTGAAGCAGTCAAGCTGGGTATTGGACAGCCACGAAAATCTGTAGCTTTTTCAACTCGACCGCCATTTTCAGTGCTCCAATCTTGTAACTGATTCTGGGCTTTGCCCGAATCGACTTGGTTGATTACATCTATGGGTGTTAACAATTCAAATCATTTATTGTACATGTAGATGTAGAATAATAGATAGATGTAGAATAACAATAACAATTATTTTAATAATTTCCAACGGAAATAGGACTTACTTGAAAAGAGTGCAGCAAACAATAAATAAAAATACGCTTCCAAGGACATTACGTAGAAATAGATGCTCGTATTCAACAGCAGTAAAGCATTAATACGGGTTCCCACTTCACTTTGTTTAATGTTATTTATCAAATTAGGCTTATATATTGCAAGTCGTGCTGATGACTTCGCACAAAATGAGAGTTGAATAATTTATACAAGGGGCTGGAGAATTCATACCCCTCATTTCACATTAACAACATTCATCTGTATCTGATTTAGGTTAATTGCATGAATATCTAATTCCCTTCGTTGTTGTTAGGAATTGCAGATTTGTTTTGAACTCATTTTCTCACTCGCCGTCAATTTCTCTTACTGAAGTAATTACAGATGTTATCTTTACTACATCATTTTTTTTTAAAATAAACTGATTTCGAACATGCATGTGAAAATTGAAAATGTGTACCTATTTTTAAGCACTTGATTCAGCGGTTTTGTCATACACAAAAAACTACACGTAGTATAATTAATTGGCTCATTTGATTGATTTTAAGTCTTGTCAATCATGTTGAAAGCCGACGGCTTATCTACAAATTGTCCAATTAAATTTGACCAATTATAATTAAAAAATCATGCATTAGATAATTCTGACTTATCACGAACTCTTCTCTCTGGGGTTACCAGGAATCGCGCGGATGTGAAGTGCATTTTTATTCTACCCGTTGTATTTACCCCTTTGCGTGAGGTTTCAGTTTGCAAATTGTTCAACTTGTGTATCAGATTCATAATAATGCACCATTTAAAAATTTTGTATTTTCTCGCAGTTAGTGCTACATTTCTGTATTGTACCAATGGCTCTTTTGAAGATTTTCATACTTCATTTTCGGTAATGTCAAACTATAACTATATACGTACTAGTTTTGCATTGTAATCTTATACTCGTGTATGTATGTGTTTCTTAATACAGGTCATATGCACTGAGCCAAATGAGCTGATACCCCATGTAAATTGTACATTGTACTACAGCTGTGCTTCTAATTTAGAACCCCTCTTGATGAGCTGCTCCGAAGGTCTTTATTTCAGCCCAGCAATTAATAACTGTAATCATCCAGAAAATGTACAAGAGTGCCAGGAGGGGACAAGGGAGCCTCAAATTACAATCCCAGCTTCTCCAACCACGACAACGGTATCCCCGCCAGTCTGTCCTCCGTTTGGAGTACATTTTCTACCAAAATTTGGAAGTTGTGTAGAATACATTATGTGCATTGAGGGAGAGCCTAATTCGCTTTGGTGTTCAGAGGGAAGCCTATTTGATCCAGTGCTTAAAGCATGTGTTCCCGAATCGCAGTACTTGTGCCCGTATTAATAAATTACCGGAATTAAAAATGACTTATAAAGTTTTTATCATAATTTAAGTAAAATATTTACAATGACCACATTCACTCGTCATAATTTGCATCAATTAACATTTTTTTGTTCAAATCAAGTCCATTTTTGTTTAGGAATTTTCAAAGTACACTAGGAACTGATTAACTTATAATATCATCATTGTATAAAAACAGTTTGTTTAAATAACACACTCTTGGCAAAAAGACCGAAGAGTCTTCAAATAATGTCTATTCTTGAATTCATTTTAGCATTATTGCGATATGCACTACCTCAAAATATGTTGACATATACACCATACCATATTTCATAAATTATGAAACAACTATTTTCAACTTTCCTAAATTAATTTATAACACTATTTTTTCCTTGGTTTCCAGCCTTCGCATCCTCCATGTGTGTTTGGGTTGTTTCTGAAGCCTTAAAATGGTGGGTCTTCCCCAAAACAGCCACAGAGAACCGATCACAAGGCAAATAGCACTTATCACATAATACCCGTCTATTTTGCTCAAACAGGAGTAAGCCGCATCTAGCATTGGTTTGATTGTGCTGGATAAGGAGTCATTTGTAACATGGATGTATATCGTGCGGTTCGACGGGAAGGAATCCACGGTTCCATTGACGTGTTTTACGACGATTAATTGACTAGTGCAATTATTATTCAAAGGAATTTCCACATATGACATGAGCCAAAGGGCAAGTGTGTTTGGCCAAGCTGCTCCCACATTGCTTACGGTATTAATCAAAGTCATGTAAGTTCCACCAACTGTTGGATCCGAAACTTGAGCAGCAAATCCCATCCCAGTCACAAATCTTGTATAATGCGGTACTAATTCCAAGGCATTGACCACAAATAAAAATACGTAAATCCAAATCGTGTAATCGGCGTCAGGTGTTCGGAAAGATGGCAGCCAAAAAATGATGAGTGGGTAAATGATTCCGAAGGACAAAGAGAAAGGAATTGTATTTATGTACAGTTTCATTGGGCTGGAGCCAACCGTCCATTTGGATAAAACAATGGGCAGCAATAGTTTCATGGGAATCAGGGGAACAGCGAAGAATGCCAATGTCTCCTTTGGAACTCCCGCCTCAACCAATTTCAATTTTGATAATGCATCCGTAGCTGCCAATCCGATTTTCACCGTAAGCAAGAATGCAATGTAGTAGTGAATGTTTCGCAGCTTTAAGATTCGCCATAAATTCTTGTAGCTTTGGAAAATATCCATGTGCTGCTCGTTGACACCAGGTGACTCTTTCCCTTCTTTCTTGAATATAAGGACCAGGGTCGTTGTAATTCCAAACACAATGGCCCAAAACATTAAAAACTGAAAAAAATGTATATATAATTAGAATTTATCGAGAAAACTGCCGCATTTTACATAAATAACAATGCAGTTTTGAGTTACCTGAGGAAGGGTAACAAATCCATGATCCAAAGGAGTGGATCGAAATTTATTCGCGAAACTTGCAGATTCCAAAGCCAGAAATCCTGAATATCCAAAAACCGCCCCAAGAATTTGCCCCACGGCATTGCACGTGGATGCATAGCCAACATTTTCCGGGCTCAACATTGTCAATGCCCATCCATCCACTGCAACGTCTTGAGAAGCAGCCAGGAAATTGAGCATAAAAAACATAGCTGTGATTGCAGTCACATTTTTGGATGAGAAGAAATCGTCCACTGTTAAAGCCAGTACAAGGAGGAATATGGATATGAGGTACTGCAGTGGAATGAGCCAACTTTTTCTTCTGCCGAGTCTATAGAAAAATCACGTAACGTTGTAATGTAATTAGTACAACACATGTACGTTATTTAAATTGCTATTTTTTTTCTCACCTTTTGAAATAAATCGCATCAATAATCGGAGCATATATCACTTTAAAACTGAATGGCCAATGTGCCAAACTGAACTTGGCTTGATCCTTATATTCCACCCCTTGGCTTTGCAGTAAAAAAGGAACACTTTGAATTAGGCCCAGCGGGACCCCTTGTAAAATGTACAGAAGAAAAAGTAATAAAATTGATTTGATATCTTTCCTGTAGTTTGGTTTTGGTAAATTCTCTGCTGTGGTCGGTGGTGGATCCATAATTTTAAAATTCAAATGCTAGTCTTATGAGCCGAGCTAGCACACTGTTAATATTCGTAATGATGTTCACTGCTTCACTATACATGTGTGGTAATTGTAATTAGTATTATTTCGGCCTCTAGTGCTTGAGTCTTGATTTGATAAGACACTGACACGACACAATATAATTAAACTAAAATTCCAGGTGCATCTATGACGTGGAAGAAACAGGTTTACTGTCGTGGCTTAAATAACGAAACGAGGCACGGTCATGAATAATTTATGTAAACCCATTGTTTCATTTGACAGCATGTAGTCTGTGAGTCAAACGCAGAACAATAACTCAAATGAAGTCAACTGGTCCACTTCCTATTAGAATGTCAGCTTTTGTATGCAGCTCGTCTACTTCTAGTATTTATGCCATTATTGGGAACATGAAGAATACAGGGTGTCCCAGAATTAACCAACACATTTCGGAAAACCATAACTATAACATTACACCTATAACTCGTATATAGTTAGTTTATCCATGGTTCATTCTAAAAACCAGCAGTGGTTTAAGGTATTCTCTTGTCGTCATTGAGTTAACCCGTGGACGCCCTGTTCAAGTCTCAAATTTTGCCTATATACACTATAAATATAACCCGATTACCCGACGCCCGAGTGTCCGCACATCAATTGTGTCTATGGCAGCTAAAATGTGTTCTACCTGTTACTTCAAATGTGAGCAAACTTTGGAAATTTCATTGTTTAAATGGCAACCATAACTTCTATTATATGTTAAATTACAAAATGTACATTCCTTACTATATAGGTAGCACAAAGATTTATAAAAAAACTTGACGCAAAGGAAACCCAATAATTGCGTAGAACTCCAAAAACCTGAACTCGTTAATAAAACTGTTAATGTCGTTAGAGTTTGTCGTGCGCAAATGCAAGCGTGACGTGAGGACAATTGAAGATGAACTTCCACCAGATTCTGGACGTTAATCATGGTCATTATGTGTGCAGTGCTGCATTGAGCAGTGGGAAGTTAACCGCACATTGAAACTGTAAACGACGCATGGAGGATTGTGTATGTGAAATATATTTAAAAGAGGAATAAATATTTTGTTCATCCAATGGCATAATCCGTTCAAACCATTCAAGCCCTAAACATTAAATTCCATTGTGTCGTAGTTTTTTGGATGTGTTACACCACATGGGATATGTGCACTCCATATGTTGGCCATGTGCGTCCTGCACCTGATTGATTAGCCTGAAGCCATTGTAATTCAATTCACTCATTGCGGATATATATTTTTGAGCTTGTTGCTGGACAAATCGGTCAAGTAGTTGGCTTTGTGACATGTCATATTTCCCAGAAGGTTGCGATGACAAAATTAGTTTAGGTTCTTTACATAAATATAGGTCTTTTAGGTCCTGGCCTTTGACCTCTCAGTTAGGGCGTTGACCTTGGTTAAAATGGAAGTGAAGCATGGCATGTTACATGTCATTGATCTCAGGAGATTATTATATGCAGAGAATTTTTCTTGAGGTCACAGTTTGACCTGACTTTTGACCTCTGAGTTTGGACATTGGCCTTTGCGTTCTTTTGGATGCCGACTTTAGAGGTTAGTAATGCCAGAGCTGTAACTCTGATACACCTACATAACTGACTCGCAACTAGCCAGAGACTTGGGTAGCCAGCTGTAATTTTTAACTAGGCCATTCTTTTAATTGTAAGTCCATTGTTACATTCATACCTCTTCTGATCCAAAACACATATTAAAAAGTTTAGACTAATACTAATGTGGGTCCGACCGTAGGCCACGGCCACGCCGAGTGATATTCATAATTTTGGAAGCAGGCGGCTATTTGTACCCAAAAAATGGTTCTTGGTTATGCCCTATGCAGATTTTAGGGTACACCCTATAATGAAACGCAAAGAAATGAGCTCGCGAAGCCGTAGAAGTGGCTGTCTAGGGCCTGTATTCTCATCTCCTAGCAAATTTGCTAGCTAGCAAACAAGTTGCTAGGCCAGTTGCTAGGGCCTTGCTATCCGAATTTTTTTGTTATTCTCAAACATTATAGCAGCACACTAGCAATATTGCTAGGCGTTTGTTTACAAAACGTAGTTGAAACTAACGTTGTCAAGTGTTTAGTTCATTCAACGCGTTGTTTGTAAAAACGTAAAATAGAATACCATCGTTGCAGAGCTAGCTGGAGAAATTTGTGCACGATGAACAAAAAGAAATAATAGTTTTATTAGAAAAACTTAATTAGATTTACACTAAAATTTTAGCAAATTAAGCTTCTTTGTGTCGTGTTTTT